>APFE031668290.1:198772-210454 GCA_000404065.3 Pinus taeda
TTATGGCACTTTCCAGAGCAATTTATCATTCCTCCATTTGCAACCATCACTTGACACTCTAGTGCTGGATATAGGAAGCAATTCAATTCTTTTGCTATCTTACAATGAATGAAATTGTGGGTACCTCCTGAATCAATCAACACTATTACCTTTTTCTTCTTGATTTGTCCTTCTATCTTTATGGTTTGAGGAGTGGTAATTCCAGCCAATGTGTTACAAGATATGGTCGGATTCATTTCTTCTTTATCTAGGCTTTGTTCCTGGAGTATATCCTCTTCTTTTGACCTTTCTTGCTCCTTTTCTTCTTCCTCTTCACAATCTATGTAGAGTAATTTATTCTCAGCACACTTATGACCTTTAGTGTATTTGCTATCACAACTGTAAAAAAGCCCTTTTGCTCTTTTTTCTTCCAATTATTGTGGTGTCAACCTTATAGGTTGTGGAAGACTAGGGGAAACTATACTTCCATCTTTGTAGGTGTGAGTGGTATGCTTCTTGGTTGCCATAATTTTGCTTTGCATTTGTCTTGCTAACCTGAATGCCTTTTCTAATGAATCAAGTTCCCAAAGGTGAACATCATGTTGGATATTATCCTTTAAATTCCCTATGAAAACATCAATCTTATGCTCCTCTGGAATATTTTTTACCATGATGTTCAATTTTTGGAAATCCTCAATGTGCTCCATTATTGAACCTTTTTGTTTGAGACTTATCAATTGGCTAAAAAAAGTGTTTCTTTTTGTATCCTCATAATGTGCTGTCAATTCTTCTGTAAAAATTTCCCAAGTGATAATTTGTTTACAAGAGCAAAGCCATTGATACCATACAAACTGATTTGGTTCCAAATATAAAGTTGCAATACGTACCTTTTGTGTGTTTTGTACATTATTGAGATTGAAAAATTGCTCCATCTGTAATATCCATGTTGCGGCATACTTGCAATCAAACTTCCTCATATCGATTTTTGGAATGTGGTGGGTCTTCGATCCAAAATTGTAGTCTATGAGTTTTCTTTACTACCCTTTCACCATTAGTAAGCATTTCTTGTAGAAACTTTGTCAAATCTGTCTTCAAATCTTCCATGTCTGTCTTCAAATCTGTCTTCAAATCTATCTTCAAATCGTCCATCTTAGCTTCCATGTCATTCATCTTAGCTTTTACACCTTTCTTTAAACCATCCATCTTATCTTCTACATCTTTCTTTAATCCATCCATCTTAGATTATGTTACTTTTTTTGCAAGTGACACTTGTTTCACTTGGTCTCGTAATTTTGATATATCATGTTGTATTTCTTCCTCTTCTTCATGAGTCATGCTAGAGCTTTTAGGTTGCTTACTAGGTGTTTGCATTTTTTGATGTATCTTTGTAATTTCGGATCATTTAGTTTTGAAATTGCGACTTGCAGTAGCCCTCTGTGTCCTCTTTCCAATGCCATTAGTCTAATCCAAATTGGATTCTCCAGGGAAGATTTATACCAAATCTCCCACAATGACTTGATTATAGACTAGTTAAGTAGAGCGAAATTGTACGACGTGCCATGAGTCACTGTTTCGACCTTTGGCTCTGAAAAATATGTAAAAGAAACTACAGTCTGTCCTCTTTCTGTACCTTCTTACGAAATTTCAATCCAATGCTCAGAGAGAAAGTTATGATGATTTTCCCCATGTCACCTATTTGGAATGTAATTAAGGAGTTTGCAAAAAGACCAACTTCCTCAGATCATATCTCCGCAAATATAGTGTGAAAAGTTCTGAAATTTAGACCTGAGGTTCAGTGTGATTTGTCTCAAATGGGTTTTTTTTTTTTAGCTTCTGAAACGTCGTATAAAAAAGTTATAGCTAAAATGCCACGATGACCTATTTGGAGCAGCAAAACCCTAGAATCCAAAGCTCTAATACCAAATGTTATGAAACCAGCTCACAAACAGATAGAAAAGATAGATCAACGCCTTAGAATTCAGCCTCTTCGAGGGGGAAACTTCCTTTACATTACATAAATGAACAATTCTTGGATGATTCAAATGAAAAAACAATAACAATCTGGGAACAATAGGGGCACAAAAATATTAATAAGGTATACAACTACAATAGTAATGGGGTAATCACTATTATTATATGGACCCAACAACAAATAATAGTGAAAACATTGAAAAAAGCATAGGGATGGGGTGAAAAAAAAAAAAGAAAATTTTTAAAATATTTTCTCCATTATTTTTGTCCACCCTCATCCACATCGAACCCTCATTATCACCCCAACTTTCTTTTCTGTTTTCCATATTATATCCCTGCACCCCCATCACCATCATCATGATCACCTTCACCCTCTTTCATTTTTTTATTTTTATTTTTTTTTTAATTTTATTTTTAATTTTTAATTTTAATTTTATTTATTTCCCCCTACCCCCACCCTGTTTTGGAGAATTTGGTATCTACGGATAAATACTAATTCCCTAGATAAGTAGTTGTATCTATAACAACATTTTAAAGTGTTTTAGACTTTTCCTATAAGCAAGAGATAAGATGAGAAGATGAGAAGACCTGCTTGTAGTTCCGCTTTCCTCTCGTCCCCCTTGTATCGATCTTGTCACTCATTCTCATACTTAATACGCTTGAGAAGTACCTATAAACACAACAAAAAACAAAGAATCGATCAAAGCACACGATCTATTGAATATAAGTGGAAGGAATCCGATACAATTCACACATATAAGCATTATGAAACAATACAAACATATGGAGAAAGGTTTAAACACTTTATTAGATAGAAGAAGGAATTACAACCATTGGTGTCTGATTCAAAACCATTCCTTCAGTTTGGATCCCATCCACATCACATCAAAAGCATGACAAACTTGTAGCATTACAATACTTGATTCAAAGCCAAATCTCATAGCAGCATTATCTCCTTACAATTCAACATAATCCAACCCCTGATCACTTAGATGAGTGGTCAATATATAGGAAGATGAAGGAGGTTTTGCCATAAATGGTGGCATTGAATGGACTTCCATACTTAGAATTAGTTCCATGGAGAAAGGCATAAGAGAGAGAATAGGATGCATATTAACTCATTCCTCATCCATTTTCGAGATCATAGGAGTTGATAAGTGAGGGAACCTTCTAGATGACTCCAAGAGATAAGAATATTCCCCAAACCCTATGTGAATTTCACTCAATCTCACCTAACTTAGGTGAAAGGAAGCCTATGTGCTTTGTAGAGCACCTTGGCATGGACTTAATTGCTCTGCAACACACCCTTACATGGGCCTACTTGCGATAGTCCCTTTAGAGGCTATTTCTGGATGTCTTCAAGTCATGAAACTGTCTAGGAATGAGGCATTCAAAGGGGTGACTTGTTTAGGGCATGTAACAACTGAAATTAGGGTTTGATGCGCCCTAAAACATTGATCTGGATGATTGGATTGATGTGCCCAAATGGATCTGTAACATCCACCCCCTAAAGCATGAAGTCGGAAAAATGCCAATGTCGAATGAAATGCTTTACAATGTGATGAGGAGGTATCGAAGTGGAAGGTGACCTGGATCAATTACAATACATATATCATGATATTTGATTTTACATGAATTGCTGAGGGAAGGCATACCCATGTTCAACTTATAAACTTTCATTACATGTACATAAATAGTCGTCTACATATATAAACCCACGATTGGATTGACTATCAATGTAAAGCCATTGTACATATGATTTAGTACTCTTGAAAAAGATGGATGAAACTAGATCTGAGGTCTTCTATCTCGTTCAATAATTTGCTCAAGTAAGAGTCTAACCATGTGAATATGTGATCTGAAGTAAGGTTTTATTATTAAGCTTACGAGGTGTAGAATAAATAGTGATAGGGTATACTATTAAGTCACTCTGTGATGTGAAGGTCACTAGTTTGAAACTTTGTGGGCAAAAACCTGGTCATGTTAAGGGTTGGTGTGGCATATATCGAGTGCAATCCTTGGGTGATATTGATGGCTTAGATGCCCCTAGGTCATAGTTTCTCAAGCCATGGATCAAACCTGAAGTAATCTCCAGAAAAATCAGACAACTTAACAAACAATCAATATATATGCCTAGTCTAACTTATAGAGGAAATACCATTTTTCCCTTTGTTAGCACCTAAATACGCCTTAGGCTGAAAGAAGACAAAATTCAGGGTAACCACAAACCACACTCAGTCTGGTAGCTAGCCCTACCAGAACAGGAGAGGGCTCTCTCCGAGTCATGCTTAGTGAATAGATAAATGAAACGGTCTAAAATGACTTATAGTGAAATATTGATCTTAGGCTAGTAAGTGAATATGGATACAAGAAGTGATTTTTATGAATGACTGTGTTTCTGGGATGGTATGGGACCAATGGATCTCAATGAACAGAGAATTTAATACAAAGGCACAGATTACTTCGTGAGGCAAGACAGGCGGAGAGTCCAGCGATTTAGTTTGAAGCAACGCGGAATGGAGAGATTGCTTAGGAGAGCGAAAAGGGCATAAGTACATGAAACCTTTTCAACAGAAGAAAGAACACTGAACATGAAATTTTCCCACAAGCAGAGCAATAAAATTGAATTCTACCTTATCTAACTTAGAAAATTGAAATGAATATGAAATGAACTATGAAACATAAAGAAATGCATATGAAACATAAGAGACACATTTGCTACACTCACAACCACATGAATCTCATGAAACATAGCTGCTGCCTTTCATTAATCCTCTGTAAAAATATACAATGAAGGAACAGAGTTTCTTTCCCACAGTCTCCCAGAAGTTACAAGCCAACCAACCCTTTGCAAATAGCTTGCAGACAATATATAGAATGTTCCATGAAGAGATAGAACGCCCAAGCGTTGGGGAGTTACTCGAATCATTACAAAATGGAGGTGGAAACCCAACCATTAGCTACAGGTGCAGCGTTACCAACATGACAAATGGCTTGGGTGACTGTTTTCCTTCCTTTGCCGCTTGGATAGAAGCCAATATGGAGTGAAAATATTTTAAACGCCGCCTTATGTGCCGAAAAATTGAAGTGTAGATGAGCGGGCCCACTTGTGAAAAGTCGCGAATCGAAATTTCGCGAAACAGAGGTGAAATTGACCTTTTTTCCTATATGCATTGTGCCACTTTGGAGCCTCTTTTGAGGCACTTGTAGGAGTCCAAAATGTGCCCAAGTGTGCTTCTTGGAAAGCCTGTACTGTCTACTTTCCAACCCAAGTGGAATTTCTATATTTGGTGCTCATTTGGCCCTCCAAATCTTCATTCTCCCAAGACTGCTATGTGTCAAAATAGGGGCAGAGAGGCAATATTTTGGGTGTTTTTGACCTCCTGGAGACTGAAATCATGCCCAAAATTCTTGCCCAAGCACCAGTAGTCGTGATTTTTCATGCTGAATCCAAAAATGCAAGCCATTTCTCATTTGGAGTCCCAATTCTAAGCGTTGCGCCACTGGGAGAAAAAACTTGTGTTTGTGACCAAAAAATTTCCATGTGACCAAAATTGTCCCAAATTTCTTGAAATTTGGGCTGGAGGTTCTCTAAGAGGCACTATGCTAGGCCACAGAAGCTTCAGCCAAGATTCGAAGTCGATCTTGCTCTTTTGCCTCTTTTGTTGCTTTGCTCAATTTTGCCTTCAAGCTTCTAATCCGGGCCTTTGCACTCATGTTTCGTGCCCTGTAATGATAAACCATCCTCCTCAGTATGGTTTTGTCTCTGTCGGCCTTCTCCAGCAGCCTCTCTAGGTGGATGTTGATCCGCTCTAGCCAGGACTCACGGTCATTGTTGATCTCTTTCTCCAAGGTAGTGAGCTCGATCCTCCTTTCTTGGGCAGCTTGTTGATTCTCACAGATGCTTTGCAGCTCCATGATCTCATGTTGGTCCTCAAGCTGTTTGTTCCTCTGCTCCAAATACTTGATGATCCATTTGGCCCTCTCCACATTGAGTGACAAGTCTTGGATCTCCGTGTTCTGCTCCTGTATGGTCGTCCTAAGTCTGGCATTCTCCACCTCTGCATCATCATCCTGAATGAGGATGAAATCGGCCTCCTGTTCGCCTGATGGCCCCTCATCATGCATGGGCCTCTTGCCCTTGTCCTGTAACTGTGTTGTCGATGCCAGAAGCGAGGCCCCTTCCACCCCGGGTGGAGATAACACTCACTTTGCTAATGCAAACAAGTGCCTACTACCTCTCTGATATGTAACGAATACTGGCACAGTAGTGGTCTCATGGCGCTCACACTGATGAGAAGGACCACCTATCTCATGCTCTGCCTCTGATAATACCTATGATGTGCTGAAGAGGTCACGGGAGATGAAGTCCTTCCAAGCAATGCCCTGCAATCCCAACTGATGATCCACCAAAATCCGGATAAGAGCAAAGTGATAAACATTGTTAAGTTGTTGTTGAGGGGTCTTATGCTGCATGAAGGTGTTCATCCTCTCTATGTTCCTGCAAATGAAAAATGGGAGGTTCATCATCCGCACCCTGGTAAAGTGCATGAGCAACCTGATTTGATAGGCATATAGTCGAGAGAACCTCCCCTCACAGCTGTAGTACTTCATGATCAATTTCATGAGTGGAGCATACTCATCTTTCAAATATCTGAAGGGAAAGACTCTTGTGAGCTGACTCAAGAATCAGGCCTTAATGTAAGGCTCATAGTGTTGCCTATCCACCTTCTTCTTCTTATGCCACTGTTCTCCAACATTTGGCATGCTTGTTGCCACTAAGATAGTTTCGGGTGTCAATGTGAAGGTGACCCCAGCCAAGATAGACTGACCTCCATGTAGGTGAAGCACAAAAAGATGGGCCAACTCATGATGAACTCTAACAGTAGCCACCCTTTGACAAAATTCAAAACATGCTAGGTGCTGGAAACATGACATGGCAAGAGGGCATACTTGTAATTCAGTGAGGGTAGTGGGTTCATCCCTAACATGTTTTCCACTCTTGTGATGTCTCCTGGGAGCCTGCTCTTCCGAGGATGAGTCACTTTGTGTCTCCATCTCATACTCTGATGAATGCTGTGATGCCATGACTGCTATGTGTACTGTACTTAGGCTGCCCTTTGATGATGGTGTGAAGCTGGGTGCTCTTGTGATATCTGTCACCAAGGGGAACAATGAAAAAAAGAGTATTAGGAGGGGAGTAATGTGATGGGAATAGGGGTTATGGGGAGAAGTTTGTTTAGGGATATGTAGGGGGTTTGGGTATTTGATAGGGTAGGGTTTTGGGGTTTTAAGTTGACAAATAAGAGGAGGGGAAAGGGAATAGGTTTTGGTAGTGTTTTAGGGTAGGATAATAGAAAAAATGAGAAAGGGAGGATAGGGAAAAATGGTAGGTGAGGGAAAAACGGTGGGTGAAAATGGAACCTTGGCCTCAATACCACAATTATGCAACCCTAACAACAATGGCCTTTGGTGTTTTTGAGTGGTTGGCCTTATGAGTTTTGTGGCATTCAAACATATCCATAAACCACCATCACATTCACAAAATTTGATGAGAAACCAAAATTTAGACCCTACCTAGCAATTTGGAGGAAAATTTCAATGAAATTCAGGTCTTTTAGCCCTATGCACCACGCTTCCCATGTGCGCCACGCTCCCTCTTTGCGCCGCACCTTTTTGAATGAGCCTTTTGGAGGCCTTCCCAGTGTCCAAATTGAGTGCAGGATAGCTCGTTGGAAAGGTATTTGAATCTACTTTCCAACCCAACCAGAATTTTTCAATTTGGAGTTCATTTTCTCTGTCAAAAATCAAATCTCCCAAGACTGGTCAAAATGTGCCAAATGAGGCTGCTTCAAGGCAAAGTACTGTTGCAGTCAACTTTTGAAGGTGTTCCTCAACTCCAAATTGAGCTCATGATAGCTCATGGGAAAGCTCTTTGTGTCTAGTTATAATCTGACTCATCAAGCAAGTCATTTGGCCAACCAAGTGAGGAGAAAACTTGATTTTCCCAAGGTCACTTCAGAGGTGTATCAATTCTCCCAAGGCGATTGTATTTTTGACATTTCTCTAAAACCATGACACCTGTGTAAAAAGTGAAGGAGATTTTTCTTCCTTGGTCTGTTGTGGACAAAAAACTCTCTCAGTTTTCCCAAATTCATCTTTGATTGCTCAGAAACATCATTTGAGTGAAACCTATTCCGATGTGTGGGACAAGGGATTTGCCGAAATGAAGCGAAATGAAGGGGATAGGGGGCTTCTAAATTCTTGAGAAAATTTTGGGAAGTGAGGAGGGATGTTAGAAAGTAGGTGAAAGTAGAATCTTAGAAATTGAGTGAAGGGAAGGGGTTCAAAAAGGCAAAACACAGGCCTAGCCTAGAAAATTGCCAAGTTGTAGCAAGAAACTAGGGTTTGTGCGAAAATGAGGAATTTGGGGGATTTTAGTGATGACAAGTATTTAATATGGTACATTATGGATAGGGGAAGGTGTATGAACATCGGGATACAAGTTTTTCCGATGATTTGACCATCCAAGAGAAATTAACTTCAAAACCCTAGAAGAGGGAAATGAATCTTGCCTAGGCGCAACTGAAGCATGAACAAAGTGTAAAATGACCCAGTGGAACTTGACATGATGATGACAACCCTTTGAATGATGGTACACTCAGTTGAATGGTGACATGGAACATCATTTAGACAACTTTGACAAGGGTAAAATCAAACCCTAGACCTAATGCCTAGTGACCAAATTTTGCTTGAAGACTCACTGAAATGATAAAATTTGACCTTGACACCTTAAAATCACTTTGTAAGAGCATGTTTGGTCACCGGAGGAAGGCTGCAAAGACACACTAACACCCTTAATTCACCAAAATTAGGCAATACAATTTCAAGATTTTTTGTTGTTGTTTAAAATACATTTTTGAATGCATGAATGGATTCAACACCTAAAAAACCCATGAGCAACTCGAATTATTCAGATTAAACAATTTAAACTCAAGTTTTTAAAAATCTCTGTCCAATTTTGATTAGAATTAACAAGAAAAATGGTCATGAAAAAGATCATTTCATCTATAAATTAGACTAAACCAATATATATAAATTATTAAATTTCCTAAACATCTTCTTATTATATTAATTTGTTTTTTTTTAAATAAAGTAAAATATAATAAAATTTTGGAGTTTTTTAATTTTACATAGATTAACGAAATACGTTGTAGCATCAAAATGAATCAATTTTTCCCAAAGGTTAAAAATCTAATTTCATAATAGAGATATTTATAACATAAAAACTTTTCTAATTTTATCTACTTCGGAGAACTGCGGACACGTCTCTATGTAATATGTATCATGTGAAAAAATAGTTTTTATCTTCCAAATCATGGAAGCCCGTCACAACACCGATTGAAAAAAATTCTAACGAAAGAGTCGAACGACAACCCTGGAAAAGGTCTTTTTGGCAAAGATATTCCTTTCCTCCAAGTCTTTGTTATTCAAAGTTCAAACGTCTCAGATGTTCCAGCACTCTGTCGATTCAATGAAAATGTACGGGTAGCTCCAAAGCCGCCGACACCCGTCGGGATTTTCTCCAAATTCAAGCCGCCATTGCCGTCAATATCTTCAATGGGAAAATGTCTTTGGTGGTGGGTCCTCAATATACGGCCACGTGGTAGGCACATGCGGCCTGTTAGGCGGTTTTTTATGAGCCCAGCAATACCTTACCCGGTAATCCGAATTTTGGACGCCCACTTTTCTCACCATTTTCTCTACTTGAAATGACACGTACTATGACACATGTGCCGTATCTATGGCGTGAGAGAGAATTCTGAGATGGATGACATCCATAAGCATTTCGTAATAATTATGTTTTTGGTAACTTTTGTGTAAAAATAGACTAGGTTAGATTTTTTTGGAGTTGTTTTTAATGTGATTTTTTGGAAGTTTTTACGGTGGGTTTTTCTTGTTTATTTTCTCTAAAATCCGGCAATCACAAATTTGATGGTAATCATGTGCAATCGAAGTGCCTTAGAGGTTTTTTTACCAGAGTTACTAGCATGCAACATTCCAATGACTTATTCCAACCTCTTACCTAATTATTAGGTCAAATCACCATAGTAACGTGAAGTATCATAATTTTTTAACATACTCCAATCTACCATAACTTTGTCTACCTTGCATCAATTAATCAATCTTAATTCAAAACACAGGATTGATATGATTTTCCAATGTTATGCAAAAAGATCACATCATCATGACCATAAAAGAGGCAAGCACATAAATGAACATTGATATACCTTGGAACCCCCAAGGGAAAATGAGCAAACATTTATTTTATTGAACGTTTCGTAAGAGAGTTCACCCCTCACTTAATAGCAACAAGGGAGTGCATCCCTTGTTCATTGTTAAAATTTACAAGAGAACATAATATTTAATTCAAACATAATTAACTAGAGATCAATACATTTAACATGTTGTCATGTTTCTCAACACTTTACCCCACATTTCTTGAGCACAATGTCTTTGTGGCATGGTAAGTTATTTCTTGTAAACTTTCTTTGACGATCCTTCACTCAGCATGATTTATTACTCAAACATGGTGACTTCATTGCCTGTCAAAGTGTTAGTTAATATCTATCTTTCGATTGTTGCAAAAGGAATAGATTATGTGGATTCAATGGTTGTTCTATCATGGTTATTATTATGGTTATATGTTAGTTATAAACATGGTTTCATAACAGGTTCCGACTCTTGCATGTTTTGATTAGTTTATGAATGATTATTGAATGCATGAGCTAACAATGTTATTATAACTATTATGACAGGGAATTAGACCTTCCTGATGATTCTCAGATACGTATCAAACCCCTATGTTCAGATATGCATTCATGACTTGTAGATTACATGTTCTCAATATGTTCGATGAAATGACTGTCATGGTTAGGCTTGGTTAAGTCAAATATTTGATTAAGTTTTGTATGAATGACTTTGTCTTGATGTTATTTATCATTCTAGAAAGTCTCATTGAGTTCTGGGCAGTGGTATGGAAGATGACCTAGAATTTAGGCTCAAAATTCAGGATTGCACCATCTGAACTGAGGATTTTAGGTCACAACCACTACCTGGTAGGATTATTCATGTGGTTGGAGGCCCTCAACCGCATCGAGGCCATGGCATGCATGTTGTTGGGAGCATAGGTCACTGAAAAAGCACTCTAGCTCATGGTTTGGGCACTGGGAGTGGTGGTTTGGCTCCTGGGTGTCCAGTAGCTCTTGAGGAAGGTCAGTAAGGTTTCAGTTTGATGATCCCACTTTTTTAACTGTACTTAAGCAGTTGAGTCATATCATAGTATTCCTCAACTCATGTTTGTGGTCGGTGAAAGTGGATAAATGTGGGAGGGGTGGTTACAATGTAATCAATGGCTCTCTTAAGGATGTTGACCGATTCTAGTGAAATCTGTTATAAAGAGCATTCTGGTTTGGCTAACCTTAGCCAAAATCCCCAAAAGTATTTTAATGTTGATTAGGAAATTGAGTGTTTAGTTTTTATGGAATATAAATAATGAAAAAGAGGTTTGTCTTTGGTGAAGAGGGAAAAATTGGCAATTCTATAAAAAATTGGAGGTTTGGTGTTATGAAACCAGCTCAAGAAAAAGATAGAAAAGATAGATCAACGCCTTAGAATTCAGCCTCTTCGAGGGGGCAACCTCCTTTACATTACATAAATGAACAATTCTTA
>APFE031668290.1:220790-232139 GCA_000404065.3 Pinus taeda
TGTGCTTCCAACGCATTGGAGCGGAGAATCCTGGTTGGTAGAGAGTGGACGGATGGATAATCAGTTGAGGGGAGGCTCAATGGTCCTTTGTTCGAGGGGAGGATTGTTGGGTATACGACCAAAGTCCCACATTGACTAGAAGTGGGGAGGATCATGGGTATATAAGGATGGACAAATATCTCCATTGGTATGAGGCCTTTTGGGGTAAGTCCAAAAGCAAATCCATGAGGGCTTAGGCCCAAGTGGACAATATCATACCATTGTGGAGATATGTGGTGTCTAGAGTCCTTACAGTTTGCTTTAGTTGATCTACAAGTTGTGATGTATTAAAGCAGGTGGATCTAATGTGAAAATTTATGAAACGTGGTCCCCAGAAATGAGGGAGTTGGAGCTTCCTTCCAGTGGTATTTGGTAAATCAAACCAAGGGGTTGGAGCTCCCTTCTAGTATTAGCTGGAGAATGAGTGAAGTTTGTAGCCTTCTACAGGTCGGTGCCTGCGTACTGGGACAAATTTACGCCAGTACAAGAGCCAGGGGGTTGAAGCTCCCTTCCAGTAGGAGTTGGAGAATGAGCAAAGGTTGTAGTCTTCTCCAGGAAGGTGCCTACGCACTAGTATGAGTCTACACCAGCACAAGATTGTAAAAATATTTTTCTTTATATTAAAAAGAAGATAGAGACAATAACAGGAGGTGGGTTTTTCCCGCATTGGTTTTCTACCTTAAATCCCAGTGTTCATGTGTGTTTCTTATGTGTGATGGTTTATTTTATTCTTACAACACATGGTTATTGTATATCTAATGTTTAATAAAGTACCGATGCATTGGTTGAAGACAAACATATGATGAATTAACTGAAATGATGAATTTACTGGATGTACACTAGTTGTCTTAAGAACATTCGTGTACACAAGTGGGCTCCTTTAAGTAAAGTTACGTATAGAAATTAGAATATGAAATAAAAAAAAGTTATTCATTTGAAAATACTAATTCAGCCCCCCTCTCAGTATTTTTCCCAACAATTGGTATCAGAATAGGTCCTTTGGCAGAAGCTTGATTGCTTGAAGGAGATCTGTCGAGACAAAGGGAAAGAAGAAAAAGAAGAAAACACCTCAAAAGAAGAAGACATCTTAAAGAGACAGTGACAATGTTAGAGATGATTGACTATTAGATGGAAGAAAATATTCAGATTCAGAATCTCCTCCGAAGGAAGATGATCAAGAAAAATGATTATCAGGTATTGATTTTTGGTCCTCTTTTGATACCTTTCCTTTTTCATGCAATATTGAAGATAATGAATATGACAATGAAACAACTAAATTTTCTCTTATGGGTAAAAGTGAAAGAAATCTAATGACCATAGAAGTAGAAGTTAAAAGGCTCATAGATAAAATTAGAGATCAACAAGATCTATTTGATAAAAGGGAATGTACCTACAAAAGAGAGGTTACCAAGTTAAAAACTCAATTGGAGGAAGAAAACAAAATAAGGAAGCAGTACAAGGAAAATGAAGATCAATGTCAAAGGCTGCAGGATGAAGTAACATCATTGAGAAATCAAGTGAATGAAAAGGATACAACAACCAATGAAATTAAAGAAATAACTAGTTATTGTAAAGGTTTTGAAGTTGAGGTCATCTCTCCAAAAGAATATCTTGAAAAATCAAATAAGTAGAAGGAAGAACTACTTCAAACATTTGAAGAACAAGAAAACGAGATTCTCAAATTAAAACAAGTGGAGGAAGGAAGAAAGGTTGAAGAAATCATGAAGAAGCAGTGTCTAGAAAGCGAAAAGCAATGTCAAGTTGGCGTAAATATCATAAAAGGTAAATTGGAAGAAATGATAAACTTTTGCGATTTCAAGATAGTACTAAGATTTTGGATAATATTCTTAGTAGTCAAAAATCTCTTTCCATCAAATTTGGTCTTGGTTTTCATGAAACTGTTAAAGTTGAATCTTGCTTACAAGCTGAGGCAACGAATTCTAATGAACAATATGAAATGCTTAATAAGGAGATAAGAAGTCAACCCCATCAACAACAAGGAAAGAAAGTCTTCAAAGGAAATCAGTTACTCCTAACTATAGAAGTGTTAATTAAATTTTTGCTCTGATCAATAATGTTGAATGTTTTATATGTCGTAATTTTGGACATGTTGAAGCTAGTTGCAAAAGTATAATGTTTCAAGCTAATAACTGTCTCACAGAAAGCATCAACTTTTAGGTACTTTAAGGGATATTGTTTTTCTTGCAATATGTTTGGCTCAAAAACTCATTGATTACAATAAAAGGAATATGAAACATATAATATGTTATGCTTGTAACAAGTTTGGGAATGTAGCAAAAGAATGCAGGAATAAGTCTATGGATCACCGTAGACAATATGGTAAGCAACCATATAAGAACATTGATATCAGAAAATCCAAAAAAGATGTATCCACCAATAAGAAAAAAGAGCAAGAATAGATAAGGTGTGGTATTTCTCTCTACTCATTTGAGGACAAAGATGAATGGTACATAGATAGTGGATGTTCTCATCACATGGATAGAGATAAGAATAAAAGAATATTGTGCATATGGTAGTGTCATATTCTTAAATGAATATTTATAACATTGACTATAGAAGTGGTGAGAGGTACTTGACCTCATGAAAACAATTATCAGGTCCTCAAGATTAGTGATATGTAATCTTAGAGGAAGTAATACATGTGATGACTCCGATGGTTGTCTTTTGTTTTCATGCTACTCATACTACTGACAGTGGCTCTGGTGTAGTAACAGTGCACGAGTACAGTCATAACAGACTCAGGGGAAGATGAAAGTGTGAAATTTTAGTGTTTCGCTTTCTATGCATGGGTTTCATGAAGTATAATCACGTATATATGTGAGTTCTAAACTGCACATTCGCGTGTATTTTGGTTTGATGAAGAAACAATGGGACAAACTCAGGAAAAGGGCCTGATATTGTTCAGTCAATTATCAATTGTGTTTTTTGTTTTGGTGGTTGATGATTACAGTCTGTTGATGCTATTTAGAAGTGCTTTTGGCCCTCATAAGTTGTTGATGACTTGATGTATAACTGGTTGATGATGATGTCTTGATGATTCTTACTGATATATGAAATGATCAGATCTAATAGTGAACAATTGGCACAGGTTCGAGGGAGCATTTGCTATGCTTTTAATAATGCATTGTTGACATTATGTTTTCTCTAGAATTCCTTGGTACATAATGATGCTTATTAATGGTGATGATGCTTATGTTGCTGAAGTGTTTAAATGATGCTTATGTTGTTGAAGTGTTTAAATGATGCATCATGCTATGCTGCGGCCATGGGTTTCCTATGATGAAATCACAGATGATACTTATATTTATTGAGCCACATAGTTGTTTTGATGCTACTGATCATATTTATGGATGATTCCTTTGATGATGCATATAGTACATATGTTACGTTTCTTACATGGTGATATTCATAAGTTCAAGGAGAAAACAATGCTTGAGTACACAACTTCATTATTTGATGATGATAAGTGTCACTCATTACTTTTATGTTGTTGTCATCATGCCTTCAAAGATGCATAAATTTCATATCGTGCAGTTATGGATGAGGATTCCTATAGTTATTGGCTCCCACATGGTATATTATTTGATGATTGTTGTTTTTTATGGTATTAAGAAAGTTTGACAAATTATTGTGAGCTCATGGCTTTCTTTTTTCATTGATGAGAAACTAGATACATATTGCTACCTATATGATGGATGTTGAAAATAGCAACAAGAAATGACAAAAACAGAATCTAGAAATTCCAATTTACTTTGTCCTTGAATTAAACTGAGAATTAAAATTGAATTTTATTCTCATAGCAACTTGTAATAGTTAACTAGAGTGAGTTGACCTAGTTAACTTAGGAATTTCAAGTTGGACGTCTTTCTGAAGTCATGTATATGTTCTCCCTACACTATAGGGGTCCAGGATGAGTTAAGTATGAGTGGTAATTAGTTAACTCAGTTTAATGAGTTAAGTCTAGTTAAATTAATTCCAAAGTGTTTGAGGAACTAATAGTGAGTTAACAGTGAGTTGATGCATTAGTGCACTCAACTAGTGCTACTTCAGTTAACTGAATATTCCCTCATTAGAAACTCATGCATGTCAATTCTAAGAAATACCCAGTTGAGACTAGAGTGTAAGGATAATGTACTATTTGTTGTATAATTTTATGGGTTGTGTAGATGTTGCATGCAGTCAAGAACTGAACCTAGTTTGGATTGTGTGGTTATGGATGACAAATTTCCCTTTAAATATAGGCTAATTCTCCTAGGAATTGTGCAAAGAATTAGAAGCTTGGAGGCTTGGAAATTTGGCTAAGTATTTGCCAAAGGAAGTCATTAGGCAGAGGATAGGAAACACTTGTGCAGGTTAAGGTCAAGGTTCAACAGAGAATATTGTATTCATCCAAATTCTTTGACAAAGGGCGCATTGGAATAGAGACTTGGAGAGCTTGTGAAGAGGCTAAGCTTTTACCTTGAGCTTGCTTATGAGTTGGGGATAGAAATTTTTGAGTGTTCGGATTGTTCTAGAGAGAACAAAATTGTAATTTCATCTTAATTGTCTGGATTAATACAAAACATATAGTGGGGTTTTGAGTTGTGGCTTTACCCAAGTATTTATTGTGTTATGTGCCTTTGATTCTCTTCCTCTATTGATTATTGTTTGCTCGATGTTTATGGGCTTCTACTGTAAAGAGTAGAAGTATATTCTTGTCTCTTGCTTTAGTAAATTGCATTAAATTGTGAATCTACAACATTTTCTACATTGTAGCGGAGTTGAGAACAATATACTAGAGGAGATTTAAAAGTTTTGAGTTTTGGGCCACGAGTTTGCAGAGGATATCTAAAAAAATTTGTGCAAAATTTTTAGAAACAAATAGAAAATTTTGATTATTTTCAAAATGATACCTAATTTCAAAAAAAAAATCGGTCAAATCAGAGTTCGAATGAGGGAGATACGCTGACTTAAAATCAGCTCTTTTTCTAGAAAATTTCGTGACGGCGGGACAAATGAAATAGATTGGTGTGCGAGCCAAGAACCTGTATGCTCTTGAGGTTCAAGATGCATGCAAAGCCTTGAGGAGCAAGGAGAATGTTAGAGACTTGGTGGTTGAGAGTGAGAGTAAATTAGCTCTCAACATGTAGCCCCAGAAGAAGCCCCTGAAGCAACTTTAGGAAGACTTTGTGGAGTAGCCACAACTAGAGAAGTTGAGAGGAGACAGAGTGAAGAGATCCACTCAATCAGAGAAGAAGCAGTCTCAGAATCAGTCTAAGAAAATTGTGGAGTAGCCACAATTGGAGAAGCCACGAGGAAACTGAGTGGAGGCATCCAGTCATGAAGAGACCTCCATTAGGGGGAAATTTCGAGCCAAGTGGGCAGAGGTATCTCATGCAACCATGCCTTGAGGTGTAAGGTGGGGCAATTTGAAGTGATAGTCACAAGAGGGATGAAATTGGGCAGGGTCCATTGAGTGGTTTTATCTCATGGATTATACCTTGCTACGGGAGCCCAAATCACATAGTAGTGGGAGGAATCAGTGGGATTGATTAGTCAGAGATCAAAGTGACAAAGGCTAGAGCAGTCAGATGTTGAAGAAGCATAGAGAAGGGTTGAAAACAGTGCAGAAAGGCAGAGTCAATAGAAGTGTAGAGTTTTCAGTCAACAGAGGCAATAACAATCAAAGACTTTGATGAAAGAGGCATCATTCTGATTCAGGTTGGAAGTTTTTGGTTTCTAGAGTTGTTGGAGCAACAACACTAGATAGAAGTGTTTCATGCAGAACATTCCAAAGGTTCAAGATTGGGATCAAGTTGAATTCCTTTCTTGTTAAAAGGGAGTGTTGAAAATAGAAACAATAAATGATAAAAATAGAATCCAGAAATTCCAGTTTAATTTGTCCTTGAATTAAACTGAGAATTAAAATCGAATTTTATTCTCATAGCAACTTGTAATAGTTAACTAGAGTGAGTTGACATAGTTAACTTAGGAATTTTGAGTTGGAAGTATTTCTGAAGTCATGTATATGTTCTCCCTATATTACAGGGGTCCAGAATGAGTTAAGTATGAGTGGTAATTAGTTAACTTAGTTTACTGAGTTAAGTCCAATTAAATTAGTTCCAAACTGTTTGAGGAACTAATAGTGAGTTAACTGTCAGTTGATGCATTAGTGCACTCAACTAGTGCTACTTTAGTTAAATGAATATTCCATCATCAAAAAATCTTGCATGTCGATTATTAGAATGACCCAGTTGAGACTAGAGTTTAGGGACAATGTACTATTTGTTGTATAATTTTCTGAGTTGTACAGATGGTGCATGCAATCAGGAACTGAACCTAGTTTTGATTGTGCAGTTATGGACGAGGAATTTCCCTTTAAATACAGGCTAATTCTCTCAGGAATTGTGCAAAGAATTAGAAGCTTGGAGGCTTGGAAATTTGGCTAAGTATTGGCCAAAGGAAGTCATTAGGCAGAGGATAGGAAATACTTGTGCAGGTTAAGGTCAAGGTTCAACAGAGCATATTGTATTCATCCAAATTCTTTGACAAAGGGTGCATTGGAATAGAGACTTGGAGAGCTTGTGAAGAGGCTAATATTTGGACTTGAGCTTGCTTATGAGTCGGAAATTGAATTTGTTGAGTGCTAGGATTGTTCTAGAGAGAACAAGCATTGTAATTTCATCTTTATTTTCTGGATTAATACAAAACGGATAGTGGGATTTTGAGCTGTGGTTTTCCCCAGATATTTATTATGTTATGTGCCTTTGATTCTCTTCCCCTATTGATTATTGTTTGCTCGATGTTTATGGGCTTCCGTTGTAAAGAGTAGAAGTAGATTCTTGTCTCTTGCTTTAGAAAATTGCATTAGCTTGTGAATCTACAGGATTTTCTACAATGGATATATTACAGATAAGGATCACATGGACGATTACTTAAGTTGCATATTGGTAAATGATGTTGGTATAAAATATATTCTTGTATGAAGAAAATTGGCCAAGAGAATGGTGTTATTGCAGGTTTCATAAAGACGTGGCTATTTGGAGATATGGCTTACTTAGTCACATAATGATGATGATAAGGAATGATGAATACTTCTTCCTATATTACTTTATGATGATAGGCTTGATTCTCATATATGATTATCATGGTTGATTCTTATTAGATGTGGGATGTTAGAAAATTCCCTAATGACGATACATGTTTTGAGAGTTGTTGTGGAAAGAACATGTAGTTCTTGCTACGATGATTTAATGATGATGTTGTGGTCATGGATGACGACTATGATGCTTTCACATGTATATGATATGATGTGAATGGTTTAGTGAATATATAGACATTAGTTCTTGGAGATATGGCATATGATTAGTTAATTCATGAAAGGCTATGTTTTTTATGAACATAGATTAAGGCCTTTTTTACTAAAGAAAAAGAGCAAGTTGATATTGATAAGGTCAAGAGGATGAGTTGATATCATATATATATGAAAATATATATGAAGCATAATTAGTCACAGGGCAATGATATTAAAAATACATTATCTTATCTTGCAAATTGATGATGGACATATACAGGTTGTTGTTCTTGATGCTATTGACATATGCTTATGGTGCAAATAATATATGGTGTATGATAGTTGTTGATAACTATCATGGTCTTGTTTAGGTATTTAATCTTTGTTATAAATTTCATTTGATGTAAAGGTCATATAAATACCTACGATGTACTCATTGTAAAATTCAGCCATGTATGCACTATTGTGGTTAAATATTTTTGGACATATGATGAATTTTGAAACCCCACTGTGTTTGGGAAGTTGATGTAATAATGATGTAAAATGTGAAAACCCATTGTGATTAGGTGATTGATGTAAGTCTTTGGTGATAGGAAAAGTTCTATATACTTCATTGTAAATCCGTCAAATATTTCGGCATGTGCTCAGGGGGAGCATGATCAAAGAAATCAACATGTGCTCAAGGGGAGCATGGTCAATATTCACATTCAACAGTTCAGAATGTAAGTCTTCATTAGTCAGCCCTTTGTCCATGATGTCAAAGGGGTAGATTAGCTTGGTGTTTAGGTTGATGTTTGGAGAGTAGCTTGATGTTTTGAAAAGCTTGGTGCTTGGCTTGATGTATTTACAGGTTGTGGTGACCAAACACCAAAGTGGTTGTCATCAAGTCCAAAGGGGGAGATTGTTGGGATTATGAATTAGGTGTTTTCCTTGATGGCAACCTACCTAATGAGTTGTCCTTGATGACAACCTATTTGATGAATGGAAACCTACTTGATGAGTTGTCTCTTGATGAAAATTTACTTGTTGAAGGTATAAATAGGATGTGTTTACAGATGTGACATAGTGTTTTGAAAAATGCATGGAAGTTCAAAGGAAGAAGAATGATAAAGTTGGAAGTTCAAGAAGTATCTGCAGACTATGTTAAGTCAAGTCGTGTATAGACACGAGTTTAAAGAAACAAAGTAGCACATGGTTTTTACACCATGGTATTCTAAATACCAGGGGTCTTTACCATGCTATTGGCCCATAGTAATGAGTGCGACAATGGATATTGATCCCATCAATGAATACCATCGACATAACTATGGTTTTGACCTATGGTATTGAAAAAGGCTAAACTATATAAGGTGGTGAAGATAAAAGTGCATAGAGGGTGCAAGTGATGGAAATCTTATGAATAGTTAGATCTAAAGAAAATATGCATGTTATGGTCTTTTGATGCTTTTCTTGATCTAAGTATGCACCTGAGAGTTTGATGATGGATAAGATCCAATAGATCTGAAATAATTACGCATCGATGAATATAATGATGGATCAGGATCATGAGACCTGAAATGACTTTCCAATGTATGATTTGATCATGGAATGACTAGATCTAAGTACTGACGCATGCTTTTATCTCTGAATATTATGATCTAGGTCCTTCTGAAGTTTTGAAGAGCTATGCAATTTTAGGTCAATATTTGCAAATCTACACGCAGGTTGGTCTCGGTGAAGTCCCATATACACACGGGTTCGTTACTTCGAAGTCATGTATACAAAGTAAGGGTTTCTGTTCATAAATGACTAATCAACCTGATCAATGTTGTTGTTTCTCTGTTGTCTGTCAATGATGCCCTCATGTTGATCTTGGTTGAGTGATAATGGCTAAAGTGGAGTTGATTGAATGATGAAGTTGAATTTGTTTACATGTTGTTTGGTTGAAACAATTATTGATGTCGCTGACTGTATGAGGGTTCTGTAAGCTAATAGAATATTTCATAATATCTCTAGTCAACTCTATGTCTGATTCATAATTACAAGTTTTCAGTTTTCAGTATTTTAACATCTGTACTCGGGTTTCTCTACTGAAAAGTGCATATGCACGCGGGTTTCCTTAAGTGAAGTAGCGTATACATTTTGGCATATGAATTATCAGGGTTGTAGTTGACTCTGTATGTTGATGCAATATTCTGAGTTCAGTTATGTGTTTTTGTTCAATGATGTCACTGTTCTATTTGAATTAAGTTGGTGTTTACTTCCATTGATCTACAAGTTGTGATGTATTAAAGCAGGTGGATCTAGTGAGAAAATTTATGAAACGTGGTCCCCATTAATGAAGGAGTTGGAGCTTCCTTCCAGTGGTAGTTGGTAAATCCGATCAGAGGGTTGGAGCTCTCTTCCAGTAGCAGCTGGAGAATGAGTGAATGTTGTAGCCTTCTGCAAGTTGATGCCTGTGTACTGGTACAAGTTTACACCAGTACAAGAGCTAGGTGGTTGAATCTCCCTTCCTGTAGGAGTTGGAGAACAAGCGAAGGTTGTAGCCTTCTGCAAGTGGGTGTCTGCGTACTAGTATGAGTCTGCACCAGTACAAGATTGTAAAAATATTTTTCGTCATATTAAAAAGAAGACAAAGATGACATCAACAGGTGTTTTTTCCCACATTGGGTTTCCACCTTAAATCATGGTGTTCATGTGTGTTTTTTATGTGTGATAGTTTATTTTGTTCTTACAACACATGGTTACTATCTATCTAATGTTTAATAAAGCACTGATGCACCGATTGAAGAAAAACATATGATAAATTAATTTAAACATAAGTTTACTGGATGTACGCTAGTTGTCTTAAGAACAATGTCATACACACGTGGGTTCCTTTCAGTAAAGTCGTGTATAGAAATCAGAATATGACATAAAAAAAAAGTTATTGATTTGAAAATACTGATTCAGGCCCCCTCTCAATATTTTTCCCAACAGTTTTATTCCTTCAAAATGTGATTCTAAAATATAAGTTGGGTATTGGAAATGGTCCAAAATTTATTGTTGAGTTGATTTATTTGTGGCATGCTTTGAGATTAGCTTTGAGGAAGTAAATGAAGGTTTTTAAATTGGTTGGCATTTCCAATATAATAGTGGAATGGTTCAGTGGAAAGGTAGATCTTAGAATCCTTCATTTGGAATCATGGTAAACGAAGATTCAAAAATTACAATGATAACTTGATGATCTTCAAATCCTTCACTATTATAGGGAGCATAATTTTCTAGCAAATCTTCTCTCAAAGGAAGCTTTAGTTTTGGATGTGGCCATTTGTACTTGTTCAGAATTTCGTAATGGTGTTTTATCATCAGTCGTTTCCTTTAATCTCCTTAATCTTTCCTTTCCAATGACTAGTTAGTATAAATTTTTTATGTATGATTGAAGCATATATTGGATGTTAAGATACAATGAATGTTCAGAAATCAAGTGAGTTGCTATGCAACTAGGAGACTACACTTTTTGGTTTCTATTCTGCTTTTTCTCTTGAAAATTAAATAAATAAATTTCAACATAAAGTTCTAAAACATTTTGGTTATTAATATAAATATTCATTATTTTAATTTCTATAATAATATGGATTTCTAATTTATAGTTACTAACAATATTTTGTATATATTTCACACATCTCTATGAGTTTAAGTTTTTGTTTTTATAATTATATATAAAATTGATATATAATTTAAAGGGTATATTGAAACATAAAAGATGTTTCAATATTTTATTATGGCTTAGTGTCATTTTTTATAATATGTTTTCCCGTTAATTTTAATAATAAAAAAATAGGAAGAGAATTTTAAAAACTTGAGTTTAAGTTTTTGTTTTATAATTATATATAAAATTGATATATAATTTAAAGGGTATATTGAAACATAAAAGATGTTTCAATATTTTATTATGGCTTAGTGTCATTTTTTATAATATGTTTTCCCGTTAATTTTAATAATAAAAAAATAGGAAGAGAATTTTAAAAACTTGAGTTTAAGTTTTTGTTTTATAA
>APFE031668290.1:240135-294964 GCA_000404065.3 Pinus taeda
ATTTTTTTAAGCATCAAACGTCAAATCAATGATCCATCGTTTAATTTAAATGTGTTCCACTTTTTCCTACCCCTTTTTTTTTGTAAGTTGAGTAGGTCCTTTTCTATTAACATAAAAATAGTATTTACAAAAATCTTGGTGGTCTCACCCCGCCCCGAAGGGAAACCGGGTATCTTGACCACTCAAAAGTTTTCCCAACAAAACACAAGTTAAAGTATCCCACTGATCAAAACCATACGTCATGTCCAGAAACTATTTCGATATCTATACTGTTACCTATATCCTACGTTCTATAGATAGAACAGCTACAGAATTCATGCCTACAGTGAAACAAAAAAACAAGACAGAACGCGAGAACATAAAAAGGAGCATTGGTGCTCTACTTATCAGGCTCAGCTTGCTGGACTGATTCCTTCTTAACCAACACTCCGCTTGCCACGAGCTGATGCTGCAGATCCTCCAGTCTTTTTTCTTGCAGAAGCATGGTGATGACTATGTCTTTCAATTCCTTTTTAACATTAGGAAGACTCTGAACCATCTCTGCCATCTCTTTGGCTACCTGTTCTAAGGCTTTTGCCATAAGCCTTTTCATGACCCAATATAAGTGGAGGGATTGCTTATAGAGGGTCATTCTCCCTCTGGTATGGCCAGGGTCAGGCATTATGGCACTCCAATCTTCCATCTCTTCTTCAGATGGAGCCTGAATGGCTTCTTCTTCCCAGTGCTCCATGATTCTTCTGATCTTGGGGTTTGAATTCTCCCTATAATCTTGCTCTGCAATTCTGATTCTGTCTGCAATTGTTTGTCTTGTCTGCCGATCACCGTTACCCGCATCCGGTTCAGACTCCGCCTCCGGGGTTGGGCTGCACTGCCGTCCCCTCCTTCCTCTTCTCGCTGCCGGGTCCCTTCTTCGGCGTCTGCCACGGCCTCTTCGACCTCTGCCGCGCGGGCCACCCCTGCCTCCGCCTGTGTAGCGACCTGTGCCTTCCTCTGCATGCTCACTATCCTCCTCTGGCAGAATTTTACAACGCCTTTTCCATGGCTCCTCGTCCTGAATTCCTTGATGCTCGTCACTCTCCTCCTCAGAAATCTCCAGAACCTGTATATCTCAATTATCTGCATCCTCCACTTTTTGCTTGCCCTTCCTGTCAGCTGCGGGATTGCGCTGGTCTTCAGGCCCCCCCTGCGCGTCCAGTGTCTCACACTCCCACTTCCTTCCGCCTCCATTTGTCTCCGTCCTCTATAAACTACACCACCTTCTTTCCTTACGGTATCCTCCAGACTGCACCAGCTTTCAGGGAAGCAGCCAGCAGGTGTCTTGCATTCCTCATAACAAAAAACCCGTCGCCTTCCTTTGCTCTTTAAATGCGTCTGTGCTTTGGTATCATTGCCAGAGTTGTGGTTGCAGACAGTCCCGAGACCCTCGTCATGATGGTACCTCCACCTCGCCGCCCTTCCATCCTGTCCCGTAGACATACCACCTGCTCGACTGATCCAAGGATCTACAACCTTCCTCTGCCAGCCACTCCACTTACCTATTGCATTCATATCTTGATCGTTATCGACAGTGACCATCTTCGTGCGCCGCCGAAACATCGCCGTCCTCTTTGCCAGCTCATCCAGCCCGATCGAGCACACTTTTTCCTACCCCTTTTACCACCAAGCATTTTGGGGATTTTACTCTAAAAACTCGCTATTAGTTTGAGGCTCAAAAGATACTTTGTATCTTTTTTCCTATTTTAAAAGGGTTTTTAACCTACGGAAATCGATGTTCATCGTTTGATTTAAACGTGTTCCACGCAAAGTGAAGTTTTACCACCAAACAAATTTTGGGGGTTTCGTTTTTTGATGAACTTTTTGACCGTTTAGGTCATAACCGACTTTTTGTCTTAGCTCTTGTTGCTTTATGGGACTGTTTTTTTTCTATTCCACAACTTTTGCATAGTATTTCACTTAATTTGTACCCTTCAACCCAATTGGAAAGCCATGACAAGTACCCAAAAATTCACAAAAAAAACTCAAGGTACTTGTAATATTGGGTTTAACCCATCTTCTTAATATTAATTGTATGATCGGGATGAGCGATGGCGCATTGAGGAACTGGGGTTCTTGACAGACTCCTCCATGGCGCACAGTCTGAGCACATAGCTTTATAGACCCCAACAAAGTTGTTAGGTCTGATTCTGGGACTCTGATAAGCAGAGGACAATGAGCGGTCTAATGGGGGAGGCATCAACGCCTTCCCCCAAAACTCACAATAAGGAAACTCCCACTGAGAGCGGAAATAAAAAAGCAGAGAAGGATGAAACACGGCTTGCGCAGCAGCCGGAGGAGAATGGACAAGAAGACTTGCGACTTCAGGCAAGCCAAAGAACGCTTCATCGCCCACATGCAAGCTCATCGCGACGGAAAGGCCCAAGATCGAGCTGCCTAGTCATAGGATAAATGCGCAAATACACTACGTGAAAGATCATGCCCTGATTCGCAAATTCATAGGCTTCTGGCCTACTGAAAAAGCATTGCAAGGCTGGATCACTTCAAAATGGAAGCCCAAAGGTCATGTAACTCTACAGTTGGGCCCTAAGGGCTTCTTCACTACCACTTTCAATTGCCTTGAAGACCGGAACAGGGTCCTGGATGGAGGACCTTACTTCTTCAACGCAGCAGGTCTCTATCTGCGTGATTGGGTCAAAAGATTCAACCCTGATAAGGAAGATTTCAGTTGGGCGCTAGTTTGGGTATGCTTGTACTCGCTTCCACTGGAATACTGGGACGAGGATTCACTAACAGCCATTGGCAATGGACTAGGTGAGTTTATAAAGGTGGCAGAGGAAACTAAGCTCCGAAGGTACACATCCTATGCACGAATCTGCATCTACATGAAGCTTGGCCATGTGCTACCGGACACGGTAAGTCTTCTTCACGACGACTTTGAATGGATTCAGCCCCTTGACTATGAACATGTACCCTTTCGTTGCAGGCGATGCCATACCCACAGTCACCTCTTTCGTGACTGTCCCTTAAATATGCTGCCTAAAACCACAAACTCCTGGCGACAAGTCTGATCCAACAGGCTTCACCAAGGTAACCAGCAGGAAAAAGAATAACAAGAAACCTCCCTCAACACCCAAATATGCAGCTCCATCTTTTGCTTTGTCATCCTCTAGCAATAGATTTAATATTCTGATAGATCTAGAACAACTCGATTCAGAAACGCAGGCCAGCAAACCCAAGCTTTGCTCCTTCCAAACCTCTGTCCTCCACTCTCACCCAAGCTAACACCAGTCATCCCTCGAAAGCTATCCCTTCCAAAAAACCGGCCTCAGATTCGCAACCCAACCCCAATCCTGTTATTCACAAAACCCTATGGCCTGATAAAAATATGGACATAGATGATATTCAGACAAAACCCTCTCAGCCACCAATTCACCAGGAAGAGGGAAGTCAACAAAGCTTAATGGAAGAGGAACCATAAAGCTTTGATAAGGGGGAAATAGACATCTTCAGTCTAGAGCAAGCCTGCAAAAGAAAAGAGTTCGACTCAATACCGGAAAGACAATTGGAAAATTTGGAAGTAGTGCTCACAAGGGTGCATCAGCACAATACTTTGGGCATACAACAAGGAGGCAAATGGGATGGGAAACATATCATTAAAGATGGAAAGAAAAGAGGCAGAAAGACAAATCTACAACGTACCATATTAATTGGGGAAATGCTAGTGGAGTCGGGAAGATGCTCCAAGTTGACCAAATATTACTGATCTCTACCTACCAGTCAACCATGAAGCTCATCTCATGGAATGTAAGAGGACTTAATGGTCCCGGGAAGTACAGAATGTTTAAGAACATGATCATGCAAGAACAACCACATATTGTATTCATGCAAGAAACAAAATGCAGTACCAGTACCTTAGAACCCATTTTATCCAAAGCCTGGGCAGGATGTCAAACAACAATAGTCAATGCAACCGGTGCATCAGGAGGATTAGCCATAGCATGGAATTCTCAGCATATTTCCTTAACAAATATCCATGCTTCACACTATTTCATTCAAGCCATGTTCCATCTGATCGGCACCAACATACACGGACACCTAACTAATGTTTACTTCCCTCAGGAAAGTACGCAAAAGATAAAACAATTAGAAACATTTAAGATCCTCAACATTCCAAGAGCTTATCCACTCTAGATAACGGGAGGAGACTTCAACATGATAACACAGGTAGAGGAAAAACTGGGAGGCAGACAAAAGCTAGACAAAGAAAGCAATGAGTTCAAAGCATATATTCAACACAATAGTCTTATGGACCCACCTTTTGACAACATCTTCACTTGGAACAACAAAAGAGCAAGTACTCAACAAATAGCATCCAGGTTGGACAGATTTCTACTCTCAGACAACTTTGTTCATCTTGGTGGAGATATAAGCGCCTCTATCTTACCTTAGCTGGCTCGGATCATGGCCCATTTCTTTACAATGGAAGAATCTAGGAAACTCCAACAGAAAACCATTCAAGTTTGAAGCTTTCTGGCTTACCCACCCTAAGTTCAACACGGTGGTCAAAGACGCTTGGGAAAGCTTTATTCCCAAAGGAGGCTCGCTTATGTACCAATTCCAGCAAAGACTGAAACATATCAAAAAACAAATCAAAATCTGGAACCATACCACCTTTGGCAACATCTTCCAAGAGAAAAAAGTCCTGGAGCAGAGCATGATAGAGCTTCAGCAGAAAATCATCCTAGAAGGCAGAACAGAGGAGTATGCCTAGCAGGAACAAACTCTACTAACACAGCTAGATGAAAGAGGCAAACAAGAGGAATTACTATGGCGACAGAAATCAAGAATTAGATGTCTAAAAGAAGGGGAACGAAATACTAAGTTTTTCCACAGCACAACCATACAAAGAAGAATGAACAACACAATCTCACATATTCAAAACTCTCAAGGAGACAAATTGGAAAAACAGGAAGACATAGAGAAAGAGTTGATAAATCACTTCAAAGTTGTTCATCAAGAACAATCCACAGACAAACAGAATGCCATCAATGATATCCTACAACATATACCTAAACTCATCACTGAGGAGCATAATAAATTACTGCTAAGGCTAGTCACAATCATGGAAGTTGAAGAGGCTTCCATTCAACTAAAGGTGAGGAAGGTGCCAGGACTTGATGGCTTCACGTCCAATTTTTACCATCACTTCTGGGATCTTATTAAAGTCGATGTTTGGAATTTGGTTGAGGAATAAAGAGAAATGCACTGGTTACTCCCCTCACTCAACTCAAATTTCATCGCCCTTATTCCCAAAGTCACGCAACCAAGCACTACTGAGAAGTTTAGGCCTATTGCCCTCTGCAATGTTATCTACAAAATTATCTTGAAAGTCATAACCAATCGCCTTAAACCGCTCCTCCCTCTTCTCATCTCCCCAGAGCAATCTGGATATGTAGAAGGCCGCCAAGTTCTGGATGGTATAATTTTAACCCATGAAACCATTCATTCGCTCAAAACGAACAAGCAAGCAGGTATTTTGCTGAAAATCGACATTTCCAAAGCCTTTGATAAACTTAGTTGGACATATATAAAACAGATGCTAATGGATGATGACTCTCATATCCTCCCCACTTTGATCTATTCTTGTCAATGGGATCCCCTCTAAACCTTATCACCCTTCCAGAGGAATTCGTCAAGGTGACCCACTGTCCCCTTTTCTTTTTATAATTATGGCTGAAGGTCTGGGTCGTATCATAAAACATGCAGTCCAATCCAATAATCTCAGGGGACTCTCTGTCCATGGATCCCCTGCCATCACCCATCAACAATTTGTTGATGACAATATGCTCTTTGGTCATCCCTCTGTACAAGAAGCCAGAACCTTCAAAGCAATTTTAAACATGTTTTCAAAAGCTTTGGGCATCACCATCAACACCTCCAAATCTAATATTTTTTTCTTCAATACTCCTATTCCCACCCAAAGAATCATCACTCACATCATTGGTTTCTCTCAAGCCAAGCTTCCGTCTCAGCATTTAGGCGCCCCTCTTATAGACTCAGCGTTAAAGCATGCTTCCTGGCATCAACTCAGAGAGAAAATGGAAAGTCGAGTATTATCTTGGACATATAGAACTCTCAATATGGCAAGTAGACTAGTCCTGATAAAAGCTGTTCTACAATCAATTCCCCTCTATCTATTCTCAGTGCTTGCCGTGCCGAAATGGGTTTTGAAAAGAATTCACAATTCGTAACGCAATTTTCTATGGGGTGCCACAGGACAAAACAGAAAATGGGCTCTAGTCAAGTGGGATAAAGTTTGCAAGCCCAAAAAACAGGGAGGCCTCGGTTTACGAGATCCTCAACAAAGCAACACTTTGATGGGAGCAAGGATTTGGTGGCAATGGGTTTCATGTCCATAGAAGCTATGGGTGCAACTATGGACAACAAAATATGCCAACAATAGACCGCAACAAGAACTAATCAGAATCACGACTACACCTTCAGGTTCCCTAATCTAGAACCAGCCAAGCAACACAGGGAGGTAATCTACCAGCATAGCTTCTCGGAGATAAGGGACGGGAGAACGACACGTTTCTAGACGGACTCCTAGCAACAAAGACCCAAAATTGAAGCATTCTTACCAGATATAAATCATCATGCAAACCACATTAACCAAGCAGACAATGTTGCACAGTTCTAGACTCTTGGCATGACACAAGGATTCAGGCAATGGAAATTGGTAAGGCAAATAACACAGAAAGCAACGAAAGCTTATAACTTGGAGCTACACAAAGAGCTCACCAATAGACGAATTAGAGTCCATACAAAAAGCGATTTTCTATGATGGGGCTACACACTGAAAGGCACATACACCACCAAAGAGGCATACCAATTAATGTGCCAAACTCAGGAACCAATAGATCCTGCCTGACAATGTATATGGACAACAGGGATCTGGTCCAAAGTCTCTACTTTTATCTGGCTGCTGTATCATCAAAGAATTCTCACATGGGATAACTTAATTAAAAGAGGATTTCATGGTCCTTCTTTCTGTCCCAATTGTTAAAATAATGAAGAAACCATTCAACACCTCATGGATTCCTGCCGCATGGCCAATCAACTCTAGGAAAAGCTCACATTCAGATGCCAGAGACCTTGCAAAATTCTTTGGGATTTAAGAGGCACCATCCACAATTGGATTGCAGTGCCCTACAACAGCAAAATTCTCAACAAGTTATGGACCATCCTGCTAGGTCTCCTTCTATGGACAATTTGGAAGGAAAGAAATAAACGAATTTTCAAAAATGATCAAAATTCCTTAGAAATATTATGGACTAACCTATGTCAGAACATCAAGGAAACTCTCGCATTGCATCAATGGACAACGGAGGACTTTCCAACCCAGCCACAGGAATTAGGCATTTGGGCCAACTGGAATCTACAGCTCCCACAAGTTCAATCGAATCCCCATAGAACCAGCATCACTACCAGGTAGCCTTCATATTGGTCACGCCCCTCTACAGGAGTGATTAAGTTAAACTTTGATGGCACCTCTAAAGGCAACCCGGGCAAAGTAGGATATGGAGGCATATTTAGAAATCATGAGGGACAACCCTTATTATCCTTTTTTGGCTCCATTGGATGGGACACGATCAACTCTGCAGAATTGGAAGGCTTGTGGCAAGGTATGAAGCTCGCTGACCAACATAACTTCTATCCAATTCTTATAGAAGGGGATACTCAAATCCTCATCAATATGGCCACTCAAATACAACAAGGAAGATCTGCTTCACGAGTTGCCAACAGTTGGAGACTATTGACCAGGCTTGAAACAATAGAGAAATGGATAAAAGATAGAAAAGCAATAACTTTTATTCATGTCAAAAGGGATTGTAACAAAGTTGCTGATCTTCTAGCAAACATTGGGATAGATCAGGACCATATTCTACACTACGATCCTCTCGACATCATAGATGACCAAAATCAACTGCAAATCTGCACTGACCTGGTGCAACAGGAGGCTCGTTCCCCGGATGGTGGTTCCAGTTTTGAAAGGCCTGCCATGCAGGTTGCGATGGCAATGGTGATCGACGATTAAATGAGGACCGACGGATCGCAGAATGGGAGACCAAAAGGCAAGGCCTTTACATATAGCGATATGCGATTGTGATCAGATCGCATCGCAATATCGCATCGACAGAAACCAAGGGGTGGAGCCTTTACACCTTCTTATGTGCGATGCGATGATGTGGACCCGACGGTGGATCGCAGAATGGGGAGACCAAAGGGCAAGGCCTCTATATATAGCGATATGCGATTGCGATCAGATTGCATCGCAATATCACATCGGCGGAAATCAAGGGGCGGAGCCTTTACACCTTCAAATGTGCGATGCGATGATGCGGACCCGACGGCGAATCGCAGCATGGGAATACCAAAGGGCAAGGCCTTTACATATAGCGATATGCCATTGCGATCAGATCGCATCGCAATATCACATTGGCGGAAACCAAGGGGCGGAAACCAAGGGACGGAGAATAGGCAGGGGCTGCTTGATGATAGTTTGAGGCCAGCTGTGGTTGCCCAGGTGTTCATTATCTGGTCTTTTGTTTTTGCTAGTGTTGCTTGGGTTCAGGTTTCCTATCTAGACTAATCATCAAGGAACCATCTTACTGTTTCTTTTGTGGGGTCTGAACTTGAGAAGTTATACCATTTTTGAGGTTTTTGCTCTCAATGGACTAGTTTCCCCAATGTTGGTGCAGTGCAGATTTTGTTGATACTCTACGATACCTTGGTCGAGGCCTTGTCCTCTTTATATCTTTCTGTACATATTAATAGATTACTTTTACTTAGAAAAAAAATATTGGGTTAACCCATAGATTTTCCGAGTTCAATGATGCAAAAAGGCGTATATTGGACTTAGATCATAATTGGATGAGGAGAAAATCTTAAATAATTTTAAAATTATTTAAAATTAAATTATTATTATTATAATAATTATTATTTTAAAATTTAAATTTATATCATATATTAAATTTAATAAAAAAATATTTAAAAAAACATAATTACGTTATATTCCTTTAACTTAAAATACCATAAATGCTCGTTAATAATTAGAATGCCCCATTGAAATAATCCGTGTCTTGTTTGGGATAAAATAATAGATTCTATGATTCTTAATGAAATATAACGAACCAATTGCTTATTATAAAATATTTATAATTATAATAATAATAATAATAATATTATTATTATTATTATTATTATGTTTGAGTGTTTGAATTGTGTTTTAAAGGTGGAAATTGATTCAATAGCATTAAAAAATTTCGATATTTAAAAAAACTTGATAACTATAAATCAAATTTCTTAAAAAAAATTCTAAATTCTTACCAAAATCGTGTCGAAATTTCTACTATTTTTCTAAAAAAATTATAGTCTCGTTAGACTACTCTCATAATAATAATACAAATGTCAAAATCATCAAATTTAACTAGTTGTTTTGATTTAAAATTCCAACTTTGGCGTTTGATTATGTGAAGCTTCGTGAATATGATCAAAATTTATAAGATCATTCTAAAAAGCAAATAAGTGTCCTTGCGCAGGAATTATGAATTAAAAGTGCAAATAGAGCCTAGTGTGATTGGCACTATTGAATTTATATGATGACAAGCATTGTGAAGCTTAAGTGTGATGAGCTTGTTTAGGCCAAACCAACACTCTTGGTGAGTGTGATTGAAATGGTCTAGATGCTTAAATTTGTTGTTGATCAAAAGGTAACGGTAATAAGCTTCATGACCTAATATTCAGTCACCTTACCTTCCACACTATTATTGTACGTATATACGTTGTTTTTGAGATACAGATTTTTCCACCACCAAAATGTAGAGTTGGTGAGCAAAACTTCTAAGAAAACACGCATTAGCTCATTATGCACCATGATGATCACATCCAAATTTAATCATCCCTAATACCACTTGAAAATGTTCGGATTCAAACCCCCCTAAGATGTGCTACAAGAATGTAATGATCTAGCATAATGTAAATAGATTAGTTAATGTGATGAGCATGCAATATTTTCCATGTAAAAATGTTGACACTACATCACATGCTAGTTATTCTTGTAATAATTTAAAATAATGTAAATAGATTAGTTAATGCGATGAGTATGCAATATTTTCAATGTAAAAATATTGACACTACAACACATGTTAGTTTATTTAGTTGTAACTTTAATGTTAACAAAACTTACTTGTGTATTGGGAGGGAGGTTGATAGTGGAACACCCTTAGAAGTGGGTGTTAATAAGGTAGCAAGATACCTAATTGAGAAATGAGAAGGGTGACAATTGTGTATACCTTATGTGTGAGTTGTAGTGGAATTAAAAAATAATATTTTCTTGAGGTTCGAGTCCAATTGGTAAGGTCATTAATTAAATCATATTTTTGGAGAGTGAGGCACTACACTTTCATAAAAAATATTTAGAATCTACATCACCTACAACCATTAATGATGTAATGATTTCTATCTTGGATTACTCATTCTAGGCTCTATAATAGAACAACCAATCTCTACATCCATGCTCTAGTTTTGTTTACAAGTCATTGGACCTCTATTTTCTCTACCAGATATTATCATTTTTCCTTCTCTAGACTTTTTTTACTACTAAGAATGTCACTAGTTTTGACGTTAGAACAATGCCATGTCTTTCAACTTCATTTTAGTGAAGCATCTCTTCACTAGCCTTACCACCCATCCTATTGTGTGATTCATAATTGTTTGGAAATATAATGACAACTTCAGCGACAATGTATATGATTGTTTAGAAATTCCAGTCATAGACACCAACAATTGTGGGGAAACCAATGAATGTTCTACTTTAAGGTAAGATGCATGTTGCTCACAGTGTTTACAAATTTCAAAACCCTTTGAAAAATGTAGTATAAGGTTACCAATTAGTCATGCAACCTTGTGTAATTGTAATTAATGGATTTTGCCTTGATCTATCTCTTATATGATTTTAGCAAACAATTGAAATTTTCACCAATTGGAATCACCCTAGATGTGCATGGAATTTCCATGGCATCATCTATCTACATCAATAGTATGAAATGATTTTGTGTAACTATTGGCCCTTCTTATGTTTTGAAACATAACATATTTGTCATGGAAATATGTTATGCCATTATGTTGTATATATTCATTGAGTGCAATGATTCAACATGTTCCATAATTGGGTTTTATCAAGTGTAATGATTATTTGTTTCTTTGTAGTGACATTTTCATTTTCATTCTTCCTAAAGGAATGGAACATGAAAATAGGGTTAATTCTAGTCAATTTAGTCTTTTGTTTGCCTCTAACTACACTATGGTTTTAGGGCAACAACAACATTTTAAACAACGAGTTTGTTTCCTATAAATAAATCAAATATATGTTTACATAGTATTTTAAATAGGGTAACAAGGGTACTTAGGAGCTAATTCTAAATCAACTCATAACTCATATTGTAGTCTATTTAGAGTAAATCATATAGTCTTTTTACAGTTACTTTCCTATTTGGTTGGGGTCATCCTTTGTGATTTTACTTTGACTTTGAAAACATATTTCTATGTTAAGTTGTTGAATTCAAATATGAAGCTATAAAGGTATGATATGTTTCCTATGCATATTAAATATTAAATATATCATGTAATTCATTGGAGTTTGGGATATAATTTATTTGCCTAATATGAAAAGTACCTTATTTTACTATATTGTTCAATTAACTTATTGTTATAATATACCTTTCTTGTCTTAATATTTAATGTTTCGTGGGATGAAACATATTAAATCATATTCTCTAGAAATTATATTTGTTGAATGAGATATGAAGTAATCAAGTTAAGCTATGTTTACTCAATATATTATATATTCAATTTAGTATGGTAAAATGGAAACTTTTTTGGATGGTTGGCATTGTCGAGATGGCCAATGATAGAAAATGTGTTGGCATTGATGTCAACTAGATTATCATTGATGTTGGTGGTAGCATGTGTTGGCATTGGTGACCACTAGGCTAGTTGTGATGGCAACTAGGGTTAGCATTGATGTGCATGGTGGGTCAAGCTTAGGGGGAGTCTCAAGGTTGTTGCAGTCTCTTGTAGAGAATCATCATAGTAGTAGGCTTATTCGAGAAGCCATAATATTATGACTATGATGGTTGGGAGTCCTAGGCTTTGAAGGATATTATGTCTTGGAATATTAGCTCAAATGCTCCTGGAAGTGACATAGTTGGATAGTGCTTGAAGATAGCTTTCCAATGATATGCGTAATTTTTTAAATGGCCTCCTGGAGTGTAAGTTATTGATATTCAAAGTTAGAACCCTCAAAGTAAAACGATAGAGCTAAAAGTTGTTGCAGGACCCTTTATATTTAGTTTAAGTTAAGCAACATTTCCAAACACGGCGAAACAATTGGCAGAGGTGACTGTTTAAATGACAGGCATGTAGCTGGGAAAATCTTCCACCATGCATCCCCTCTGATGCATTGAGGATATTGCGTCGAGCCTAGCCGCTAGATTGTTAACATGTATAAGGGGTGGCATAAAGCGAGTTTTCCATACCATCGATTGCAATATTGACAACAAAGATTAAGTGTGCCACCCTTCGCCCTCAAAACCATAAACAACCTGAAAGGAGGGTAGAAAACACAAATAGTACAATTGGGCGAACATGAGCATGATGTCATCCCGACAGGAGTACCTTGGAAGTTCCAAAGGGCACATAAGAGTTGGAGCCCGTATAGAAGCGATGGAAAACATGATAGTAAATGGTGCAGGCAGAAAGAGTGTTGATTGGCAGAGTTTGTAGGGTGGGGAGTTCCCACTTCACAGCTCAGCTCAACGGGTCTTCCCCGATTGGTTCAAAGAGTGCGTAAGAGTGAAGGCCATGATGGAAGTTTTAAGCAAACATGGACCTGACAATTGTGGGAAGCATTTCAATTAGCCAGTGGAGGTCCCACTTGATAGCTAAGCCTGGCTTGAGCACCACGGAAGGTTCACAGGGTGAAAAAGAGGTTAAGGAAGGTATGATGTAAGCCATGGATCATGTCAGCATGGTGTAGTAGTACGAAGGAAATGCAACAGCCATATTTGACATTTTTAGTTGGCCTAATGAGCAAAATATGGGTGACACACGTCACCACTCTTGAGGTGCCATTTGGCACTGATGACATTAACATGATGTCATCTCGCTAGTAAGAGACTGGAAGGTTTTGAAGCGAGGCGCAAAGGAAACAGTGAGATGATTAGGCGTTGGGATGACAGGGAATCTATCAGAGCCAACTCAACCCAATAAGCAGTTGATTGGTTGATGTGAGTGTCAGGCAGACCCCACCAAGAAAACTCATCTTGTAGGGAAGACCTTGACGGATCATAAAGGGTGCACAGGAGGGAGCAACAGACTAATTAGGCATCAAGCCAGCACAAACCAATAGGAGAACATGAAAGGTTATGGGCAGACCCCACACTACACATCATTCCACAAGGCTCATCGTAGAGGAAATATAAGGGCACAAAGAGTTTTAGCCGAGATATAAGCATTGGGACAAGTCAATGAGACAACAAGCAATCAAGTGATCAATGAGATGAGGCGTGGGGCAGCCCCACGGGACATGTAATCATGTAAGGCTTACCCCAGAGGAAATGAATGAGCACGAGGAAACAACACCGAGGTAATAAAGTTGGGAGATGGATAATTCGTGGGCATTTGACAGTTCTGTCAAAAGACAGAAGGTGTGTCCAAGACTTGATTTTGCAGCACTTTTATGTGTTAATGAGACCAGGTACCTTTGATCCAAATACAAAGGGAAAGGTGCCGAGACAAGAAGTCTGGGGGCTAAAGTACAACCCAGAATGTGGTTTTGTGCATGGTTGATGACGATATGCACAAAAGGTTTAATTGTGATGTTTAAGCCATCGCGACTACAGTTCAAAGAGGGGCCCAAGAGAAGTTTTGTGGTGGTCTCATGTGTTAATGTGACCCATGGCCTTTGGGAAATTTACAATGAAAATAACATTTGGGAAAGCATCCAAAGGTCTTATGGGCTAATCATGATTAACAAGACTTTGGGCTATGGGGTTCAAAGATATGAATGAGTTGGAAGCTCTTTGGAACTGCGGGCTAAGCCTGGAACTTATGCCATATTTCAAGTCTTCTATAGCTCGAAGAAGATGGCCTGAAACGGGTCGAAAACTACTTTGGAAAGGTCCTACCATATTTGGTTGTTATGCCATAATTAGCCATGGCCATAGCTAGAATTAGCAGAGCTAGGATGGTTAGGTAAATGCGCACAGTAAATTTGGTGCTGCTAGATTAATGACCACTGTTGAGATTGTTGGTTCAAGATAGTAAGGACCAAAATTTACAGGAGTATCATTTGACTCCAGAAAAACCATGCTTGAGCTTTCTTGCATGTTGAGAATAATTACATGATAAAGATGGCTAGGTACCAAAGTATGGATCACGAAATAAGAGGACCATGCCTGAGGTAAGTGATGATCTCTGTGAATCAATTACGAAGAATGGAGAGCCTTACTTTGGAATAAAGTTTGACAGATAATTGATTATCAACGAGGAGAAACATTCAGAAGCCCAATCTTTGAATAAATGATGTAGTGGGAAAGTAGTAATAATTGACAACAACACGGACAACCATGCATTTGAGTACACTCTTAGGAAGCGAAATTGATAATAGGAATTGTGTTGTTCACTGTGTCACATTGGAATTGGTTCAGATCTTTTCACTTCAAAGATGCATATTGAATTTCATTAAAGAGGCATAAAACCATAAGATGCATTCACATAAAAGAAGCGGAAATAAACGACAATCGTGAGAAGAAAAGACACAAACAAGTTTATAATGGAGTTCACCTAGTGTGGGTTACATGTCCAGGCCCTGCTCAATGTGGGGATGCCTCTTTCATTAATCTTCAACAAAATAAAATTAAATGCAAGTAAAAAAGACACCTTATACCTCCACTTCCAGGGATGGCTTGAAAATACACACCTATTCTGAAGAAATGGACTGCACCATTAAATTCCTTGGGAAAAAGCATGAAAAATGACTATAAACTCGACCCCTTTCGGCTTTGGTCAAAATCTAGTTCCTCGAAAATTCTTTCTCGTGGGTTGACTGAAATTTGGCTGCTTAGATGAATAATCTGATCACTTCATCATGTTCCTGGAAAAACACTAAGAAAAATGAGTATAAAGTCAACCTCGTTCTGAAACTGTCAATTTCAGGCCCCTAGGGAATCTTAAAGATTCCATAAAGATTATTTTCTGCAAGTTGACTTAAATTCCGCTGCTCATATAAAAAAACCAATCGCACCATCAAACTCTTGGTGAAATTTTGGTTTGTTTGAGTATAAACTTAACATGAATTTGACACTATGTAAATTTGGCCCCAAAGGAATCTTTTAGATTCCTCCTCTGCATCAAAGAATATTCTCCATGAAATTCATGCCAAGCATGGTTCCACTACCTCAACATCCATGAGCACTCCTCTATTCCCCATAAAATGGAAAAAAAAACTATTTAAATAAAAATAACTTGAGTAGATTAACCAAAACCATGAGTTGGCATGTTGGTTAGATTGTTTTCCATTAAAAAAAACACGGTCCAAAGGGTTGCGAGTTCGGGCCTCCCGTTGACCTAATTTTAGACAAAAAAATGGAATATATTTGAATACCCACCGCTGGAACTCTTCATAAATTTGGCATAAAGTTTGTTTTGAAATGGATATGTGTACTTGTTGGGTATTAATGGTGTGTGTGTGTGTGTGTGTGTGTGTGTATATATATATTATATATAATATATATTATATATATAACAACACTATGCCATAAATATTACATGCACATTGGTTTGAATGACCTATTTTTTTGTTTTTACATGGTATCTTTTTCTAAATTCTGTTTGAAAATAAATGGTTGAATTTTATTATGGTTATGATATATAGTATGAACTTTTTTTATGATATGATTTTATTATGGCTATTTTAATAACCATATTTTTTTATATGATACATTTTTAAATGATTTCTAATATATATATTTTTTTTGTCTTTTTGCAAGGACAAGGAGGAAAATACTAGTGGTCCATATGTCGATAACGTATTGGCCACAGTGATAAGTTGGTCATACGAACTCAGATTTAGGTGTCATTGGGATCGTAAGGACGAACACTGTAACCTAGTACCATTATTGGTGAGATTAGAGAAATTCAAAATTTGAGTCTCTAGAGCCACCTAGATCATTCCTCCCCATTGAGGAGCTTTTGGTACTCCAAAAGCATGAACACAATCTGCAATCTGTTGTACTCCCTTGTCTACACAGCAAGTTCCCTAACAAGCCACACTTCCTTCTCCCTCACCTTTGTTCTTCAGACCCATAAGTGCTTAACCGACACCTGTGTCCTCTGCAAAGTTGTAGTACATCTTTACAAAATACATGTTCTTTTAAAATACCAAACATGACCCAAGCAACTCCATACTTGCCAAGAGTTTATAACACACTATTTGGTCAAGTTTACATCAAAAACATAATAGAAACCAATACCCAAACTATCAACAAAAAGGCCGAAAGATCATCATGTTGCTTTTGTAAGTGATGGAAAACACTTGATCACTTTTACAATAATTTCACATCATGTGATTTGCAAGACACAACCACGAAAAGAAACTATTTCTAAAAGAACCATCTCTCACACAACAAAGTGAATGGGTCATATTTTTGTAGTTGTTTTGCTTGTTGAACATCTTCACCAGCTGGTTCCTTCATAGGTTCTTTCTGGTCATGAAGTACCTAGCATGTGGCCCTTTGATGTCCATCCTTGTTGCACTGATTGCAATGATTCTTTCTCCTCCAAACTTTCAACACCGCCTTGGAACACTTATTCCTGGTGTGCCTATGATAAGTGCCTTTGGAATCCTCACTATCAGTGGAATGTGATAAGGTGCTCCCATCGTTTGTCATTGGTTGGTCACTTGTTGTCTTGGAGCATTTTCCAACCTCTCTTCTTACATACTCAAGTCCTACAAAACGAGGCAATTCCTCCACTTTGATGGGATTCACAATGCCCTGGCCATTAACACTGAGGCCCTTTCCGTGATACCCCATCTTCTTCAACAATGATCTAATTCCTGGAGTATTTTCTCAAAAGCAGTGAAATCACCATCATAAAAGGAACATGAAATTGCATAATCACTTTTTACCTCAGGCTTGTTATGCTACAACTTTTCAAAGGCCTCCTCCTTGGCTTGTAACTGATGCTACAACATTTTTTTATCCTCCTCTACTTTTTGTAGGAGTCTCCTTAGTTCAACATTCTCTGCCTGAATGCTTTGGTTGATCTCTTCGAGGTCTTGGAGCCATGCAACATTTGGTTCCCTCCTCATTTTTGGCACAACATCTGCTGAAATATTTGCCTCGTTGCCTGAATTGGATCCCAAGTCGATAGGTACATCTTCTACAATCCCAAGAGATGAAATATTCATCCCATCACCTAAGTTTGATCCTAGGTCAATTGGTCCAACAGCTACAAATCCTGCGACTGTAATCTTCTAATCATCCTTTGATTCAAATTCTTGGTCTTGTTACACAGTTGCAACTATCTTCCGCTTCTCTTTTCTTTCATTCCTCTTGGGCCTTAATTCTGGATGCAATTTCTAACAATGCTCCTCATCATGCCCTTCTTTCTCACAATGAGTACAAGAGGGCTTTGCTTTTTTTCTCTTAGTTGTTGCTCCCCTCTTTGGGTGGTGATCTTACTTATGATTCCCCCTAGTTTCAAGACGTACAACCTTCACACTAGCTTCATCAAGAGTTTTAGGTTCAAATAATAACAATCAATGACGCAAATAACCATGCAATGAGCCAATGTATTTCATCAACGTTTCAAGAGAGTCTAATGGAACATTCAATGCTAATTCTTGTTTCCTAAAATCCTATGTAAAATTTTGAACATTTTGTCCTTTAAATTGTTTCAAATGTTGCCAATCTATCATGGCCTTATGTTTGCAACCCAATGGGTAAAATTTTCCTCTTAACACAAAAACGAACTCAGACCAAGATGAAAGAAGTTTACGAATATTGCTACCATCTTTCTGCAGCTTTCCTTCCCACCATACGAGAGTAGTGCCACTCAATCAAAGGGATGCTAGTTGGATCTTGGCTTCACCCTCTCTAATTCATTGTATGTGACAATATAGTTCAACCTATTTGATCAAGTTATCTATCTTTTCTGCATTATATTCTCCACTAAACACAGGGAAATCAAACTTGACATCCAACTTGAAAAGGGGATTTTTATGAGTTTTTCTACCTCTAGATTGAAGAGAAGAGGGAGAAGAATAACTTTTACTAGAAGATGGAGAGGGAGGTTCAGGGTGCTCTTCTCCTCCTCCTTCATTATTCACCGAGGCATGATCATCTGGTCCTTCCTTCTTCTCCGGTTTCACCATATTTTTCTTATACTCTGCATGCAATTTGTCCACTTTTACTGCCATGGTGTAGAAGGCCTTGCGATAATTTTGATCTTCCTCCAACTGAGCATCTTCATTTGCCATTTTCCTCCTTCATGTTGAACGCCCCGCTTTTGGATCAAAGGACTTAAGTTTTCCTTCACGTCAATGGAGCTTTGCCCTAGTTATCATACACTTGCAATTTACATCAACAAAAGACCTGCTCTGATACCAAAATTAATCTAGATCTTTTCACTTCAAAGATGTATACTGAATTGCATTATAAAATCATATAACCATAAGATGAATTCACATAAAATAAGAGAAAATAAATGATAACCATGAGAAGCAAGGACATAAACAAGTTGATAATGGATTTCACGCAAGGTGGGTTACGTCTCTGGGCCATGCTAAATGTAGGGATGCCTCCTTCATTAATCTTCAGTGAGATCAAATTACATGCATGTACAAAAGACACCTTATACCTCCATTTCTGGGGATGGCCTAAAAATGCACACCTATGTTGAAGAAATGGACCACACCATTGAATTCCTTGTGAAAAATCGTGAAAAATAACTGTAAACTCAAATATTCCCCAAAGATTCTTTCTCGCGAGTTGACTGAAATTTGGCTACTCAGATTTAGAATCTGATCACTTCATCGTGTTCTTGGAAAAAAATTAATAAAAATGAGTATAAATTCTGTCTTGTTAAGAAAATGTAAATTTTGGGCCCCTAGGGAATCTCAAAGATCCCTTAAAGATTTTGTTTTGAAGGTTGACTTAAATTTCATTGCTCATATTAGAAAACCAATCACACCATCAAACTCCTAGCAAAATTTTGGTTTGTTTAAGTATAAAATTGGCATGAATCTGACACTATGAAAATTTGGCATGAAGAAAATCTTTTGGGTTCCTCCTCTGCATCAAAGAATATTATTTTTGAAATTTGTGCTAGCCATGGTGTTCCACTACCCCGGAATCTATGTGAACTCCTCTGTGCCGCGACAAATGGTGAAAGTTTGTGTTCAAATAAGAGAAACTCAAGTGGATTGACCAGAGCTAGGAGTTGGCATGTTGGTTACACTGTTTTCCATTGAAAAAAGGATGGTCCAAAGGGTCATGGGTTCGGGCCTCCCACCGACCTATTTTAGACAACAAATGGAATATATTTGAATACTTTTTGCTGGAACCATTCACAAATTTGGCATAAAGTTTTTTTTGAAATGGATATGTGTAACCGTTGGGTATTAATGGCGTATATCTATTAGCAACATTATGCCATAAATATTACATGCACATTGGTTTGAATAACCTCTTTTTTGTTTTATATGATATCCTTTTTTTAAATCTTTTGAAAATGAATGGTTGATTTTTTTATGGTTATGATAGATAGTATGAACCTTTTGTATGATATGATTTTTATATGGTTATTTTAATAACCATATTGTTGTTTTTATGTAATATATTTTTAAATGATTTTTGATTTTAATGAGATATATAATATATATATATAATATATATATATATATATATATAATATATTTGAAGGGGACAAGGAGTAAAATACTAAACATCCGACGTTGATAAATTAGTCATACAAGCTCAGATTGAGGTGTCGTTCATGCCATTGGGATCGTAACAACGGACACTATAACCTGGTACCATTATTGCTAAGATTCAATAAATTCAAAATTTGAGCCTCAAGAGCCACCTGGATCAGGAACAAAACTAAGGATTGCAGATGTGCAATGTGGGTGAATACAACATAGTTAAGAGATCTGAGTGGAGAAATTTGTGTGACTAGTTGTTGTTGTGAGAAGCCAAGAGTGCCTATGTTAAGGAAGAAGGTTGAGAGTACTTGTGTAGATCAAGAAGGTCGAGATATGAGGATATGTTGTTGTAGAATGAGTAGAGTCGACTAGAGTAGAGTGCTACAAGGGATGAGTATGGGAATATGTTGCTAGGCGGGAGTGAAGGTTGTTGAGCAGAACAACGGGATGAAGACACAGGAGAATAGAGAGATGAAATCAGGCAAAGTAGTTGTCAATTACAGAGAGAATAAATTCCCTTATTTAGTGTGGGTTGGTTCCTGCGAAATAGGGAGTTGTTTCTTCCATCTTAGTGGATGTTTGAGTAGAGCTTGGGGGTTGGTGCCTCTTGTAACTTGGTGCTTGCATAAATGCAAGAGAGGCAATTTGGTGCTTGCAAAAATCCATGAAGCTGGTGCTTCAGTTCATGCCTTTGGTATGCTGATGAGATGTTTGCATAAGAAGGGAGTTAGTGCTTCCTACTAGTGGGTGCTAAAAAGCAATCAAGGGGTGTTGGTGCTTCCTGTGAGTGCTGGCTCACAAACATTGATGTAATAGAGTAGGAGCTCTTATTTACATCATAATAAGAAACAAGTTTTGGTGGTTTTTCTCCTAGAAGGGTTTCCACATTAAACCTCAGCCTTCATGTGTATGTTTCTCATGGTGTGTGTATTCATGTGTTGATTTATTCATATTTATACAAATGCTATGATGTTGATGATCACATGAATGGTTGCCAAGTTTAAATGAGAAAATTATAAATTAGCATAAAAGGTTAGAAGTTAGCCTTAATATTGATTCACCCCCCCCGCATCCCCAATATTAACATTGCTTTAAACAATTGGTATTAGAGCTCGGTTCCTTAAGGAACACCTTAACCACTTGAAGGTATATCAAAAGGAAACAATGGCTAATCGGGTTTGACTATAACCAAAAGGAGTTCCATTTTTGAATGGATCATACTATGAGATCTCGAGGATTATAATGGGAGCTTGTTTAATGGTCATCAATGAATGTGTTTGGCTATTTGTAGAATATGGAGAGAAGAATGAGTTTAATACAGAATCCAAGAGGATTATAATGAAAGGGTTATCAAAAGCAAATGTTGATAAAGTAAGACATTGCAAGACAACAAAGGAAATGATGGACAAGTTTCAATGTATGTAAGGAGGAGATAGTCATGAGGCTCATGAGAAAGTTAAAGAACATTGTTTCTCAAGTAGTGAACCAAAACACGCAAACGTTGGTGCTGGAAATGATAAACAAAAGAAGAGAAGAGTAGAAGTCAAAGAAAACATCCCAGAAAAGAGATGTTTAGAAGATTAAAGATCTTCCTCTTAATGCACATGTTGCTTCGCATCACTCTCAAGAGGATGATGAAGAATCAAATGAAAGGCCATGCTACTCAGAAGGTCATCTATTATTTTGTGATAGTTGTAAAGATATAGTTCATTTAGCCACTAGATGCACATATTCCTTTTCTAAAGATAAAGACAATCATACATCTAGTTGTTGTGAAGAGAGACCTACATTTGTAGCAATAGCTAATGAGGGTACCTCATAGGGAGAAGAGAGATCCTAAGTGTTCTCATCCATAGGAGAAAATAAGAGTACCCTTGGTTGTGATGAAGAAGGGATACTCCTCATACTAGTGGAAGATTCCATGGAAATAGAGAGGAATTTGGATTGTCCTGGTGGCTCAACTAGCCTCCTTGATAATAAAGAAAAGGATCTACTTTAGGAGGAAGTTGATCTCTTCTCTAAAAGAGATCAAGTAGCTTTCAGAAGAAAATCTAAAGCAAAATTCCCTATTACAATAATATGAGTTTGAGAATGAAAGGTTGAGCAAAACAATTGTTGATCTTAATGCTCAGTAAGAGGAAGTCAACCATTTGAATGGAATATTGACTAGTCAGCTGAATGAAAGAGAAGCTCTTTGTGAGAGACTACAAGTTGAAATTGTCTCATTGAGATATGACCTAGAAATGGCAAGAAAATAGTTGTCCTAGTATCAGAAACTCAAGGAGAGAAAAAATTCCTTGAATGAGATGCTTGCTAAGAAAATATCCCCTCTCATAAAGGTTGGTTTGGATCTTAGAAAGGAATCAAGCTCCAAAAGAATAGATGCGGTTGAAGGTGCCAACAATAATAAAGAGAAAGAAGTTATTGGATAGTAGGAGCAATAATGAAAGCAACAACAACAAGAGAAGGAAAGACAACATCAGAAGAGAGCTAAGCAACAACAAGGAAGAATGCAAGGCAACAACTCAAATAGCCATGGAAGGCACATGAAGTACCAACAAAAGTTCTTCTTATCTCAAGGATAAAGCCTTCAAAAAAAAGGTAAATTATGTTATCAAAATTATTTTCATGGTTATTGGTTTTGTTGAAACAATTATGGGCATAGGGCCATAGATTGTAGATGGCATGCAAGAAAAAAATGTGTTCAGTAGCAGCAACCAAAAAATACACAAAGTTTCCAGGAGAAGACATGTTGTCCACAAGATAAGGTTTGACATGAATGTTGCCAAGTATAGCAATCCTTTTGCTCCATTCCTAAACCATGTAAAATTCTACAACTATGGTAATGTTGGACACAAGGCATCAAGTTGCAGATATGAGAAGAAAAAACATGCTTCTCAACATATGTATGCAAATGTAGCAACTCAGGCTTTGAAGACATAAAGGAACAATAGAGCAGAGGAATACAAGTTACTCATTAGTGCTCTGTGTCAAAGGAGAAAGATGAAAGGAGGAGAAATAAATAAGAAGAAAATCAAGAAGAGTGATCCTCTTACCTTTGTAGCAAACCCCTCTTTAAAGCAAATGGCAGCAAGAATATATGGAGAAATAAAGGATAAAGTAATGAGAATCTAGAAAAAAATGCTACTGTTAGGACTCGACCAATGAAGGTTTGGATGAAGAATGAGGATGATTTGGTAAGGGGGAGTCGATCCTCTATTTCTCTTCACTAAAAATAGAGAATAGCCTCAAGAGAGGCCGAATAAGTCAAAATGTAGGCATCTAGGAAAAAATATTTATAGAGGTGCATCTGAACTTTGGAAGTATGACTGAGTCCCTATGTTGATTACTGTGATAAATCTGTCTATTTGAATGTATCAACATTGCAGAGAAAGGGGTTTGTAGCCAACATAGTTCTAAGGAAGAATATGCAACAACATTGTATGTTGTGGTGTAAGAAGAAGATAAGCTACAACAACAAAAGTGTGGAATGACAAGAGGCCCAAGGTTAAGTTAGGTCTATAGGATCAGTTCCCATGCAAATGAAGGAAGTAAATTTTAGGAGATTAGAGAGCATTGGCTCAAGGGGAGATAATTTAGAAGCAGTAGTAGGCAACAATCATCATCCTGAGGAAGAAAGTTTGTTCAATAATTGAAAGGTTTGCATCTTGGGTGAAATACCCTTATTTCATTTAAGATTGTGATTTTCATTGTGCCTAGCAGCCTTGCGTTAATAAACATAATTGGTTCAATCTTTACATGTCCCTTAGCTCTAAATAGGTATCGCTATGTCAATTGGTGGTGTTTGGTTCATGTGAAGTAACCTTTTCATGCAAGTGGACATTTATTTTCGAGTTGGAGGCATAAGAGTTTGTCTGGTACATTACCCAATTTGTATCAACCCTTTGGTGTAATTGGTATTACTTAAGAATACGTCCCTATCTATAGGAGAATTATCTCAGGGGGAGAAGATCTTAGGATGCTCAAGGGAACTGAACATAGTATTAGAAACAACAACATCAGTGAAGAGCAAGCTAAAATGCATCACTAATGGTTAGTATTTGTAGCAACAATAATATCATATGCAATTTTCATTGGTATCAACTTCTTTTTATTGGTACAAAAAATGAATTGGTAGAGAGAGTAATTCAACCAAGAGCCTAAGGTATTCAAAACTTGAGGATTGTTTGAAGTAGAGGTAGTATGTGTTCAGGGGGAGCATATCACGTATGTCTAGTTCCTAGAGCAACAACAACTACAAGAATACATAAGGACATGTTTTAGTAATGCTTGATTCTTGCAGATGTCTTTGTTTATGTTGTTTGTAGCTGAGATTGGATGACAAAGTTCTAGTGCCCCATCATGAAGATATCAACCCTTTAAGAGAAGTCTAGAAAGAATAATTCACGTCAACAACTTGACCCTCATTCATTAATTGAAAGGGGGAGAAGAAGTAGCTTCTAGCCATTTTCCATTAATGTCAAAGAGGGAGAGTAAGTTGTGATGGCCCATGTAGAGGGGAGAAATCCATTCGTGGCACATGCAAGGAGAAGTGTGTAAGCAACATGAGGATTTTCAGTCAATGTGGAGAAGTGATGAGGTGTTTCCATCAATGCGAAAGGGGGGTGATTGTTGGATAGTTGGCATTGTATGGATGACTAGTGGCAGCAAGTGTGTTGGCATTGATGTCAACCAGATTATAATTGATGTTCATGGCAACAAATATGTTGGCGTTGTTTTCGACTAGGCTAGTTGTGATGGAAATTGGGGCTAGCGTTGATGTGCATGGTGTGTCAATCTTAGGGGAGTCCCATGGTTGTTGTAGTCTCTTGTAGAGAATCATCATAGTAGCAAAATTACTGGAGAAGCCATAATATTATGACTATGATGGCTGGGACTCCCATGATTTGGAGGAGAATTTGCCTTAGAAGATTAGCTTAGATGCTCCTTGAAGTTACATAGTTGGATAGTGCTAAAAAAGAGCTTTCCAACAATATGCAAAAGTTTATAAGTGGCCTCCTAGAGTGTAATTTCCATTTAAAGTCAGAACCCTGAAAATCAAAATGGAGGAGCTAAAAGTGGTTGGAGGACCCTTTGGAGCAAGTTTAATTTTAACGTCGTTGCCAAATGTGGAAAAATAGTTGGCGAAGGTGGCCATTTAATCGACGGGCATGTAGCTGGGAAAATCTGCCACCACACATCCCCTCTGATGCATTGGGAATATTGCACCAAGCCTAGGTTCTCAAATGTTAACATATAGGGGTGGTGCAAAGCGAGTTTTCCATACCGTCGATTGCAAGATCGACGATGGAGATTAAGTGTGCCATCCTCCGCCATGAAAAACAAAAACAACTTGAAAGGGGAATGCAAAACCATAAACAATTTTCACTTACAAACAAGAGGATTTGAACATGATGCCATCTCGACAGAAGTACCCTGGAAGGTCCAAAGGGAACATAAGACTTGAAGCCAGGATGGAGTGCAAGCCGAAAGAGCATTGGTTGGCATGATCTATAGAGTGGGGATGTCCCACTTCACAGCTCAGCTTGGCAGGTTTTCCATGGTTGGTTCAAAGAGTGCATAAGAGTGAAGGTGGGGATGGAAGCATCGAGTAGATGTGGACCTGGCTTCAATGGGAAGCATTTTGATTAGCTAGTTGAGGTACCACTTGATAGCTAAGCCTGATGAGAGTAGCCCAGAAGGTTCAAGGGGTGAACAATAGGTTAAGGTAGGGATGACGTAAGCCAGGGATTACATCAGCATGGTGTGGCAGTACAAAGGACATGTGGTAGGAAGATTCAACATTTTTTGGTGGTCTAATGGGAAAAATCTGAGTGACACATGCCACCACTATGGAGGTGCCATGTGGCAGTGATGAAATCATCATGACATCATCCCACTGACAAGAGGCTGAAAGGTTTTGGAGCAAGGTACAAAGGAATTAGTGGGCTGACAAGGTGGGTATCAGAGCCAGCTCAGCTTGGTAGGCAATTTATTAGTTGATGTGAGTGTTGGGCGGACCCAAATGAGACAACTCATCCCATAATAAAGACCCCATTGGATCATAAAGGGTGCATAAGAGGGAGCAACAGGTTGAACATGCAACGGGGCATCACGACAAAGTGAAAACAAATAAGAGAACAGGAAGGGCTCTGGGTAGACCCCACACTACGCATCATCCTGCAAGGCTCATGCCAAAGGAAATATAAGGGCACATAGATTTTTGTCTCAAGCTACCAGTGGAGGAGTCACAAAGCAGCCATTTGGGACATGTAAGCCTATAAGGTTTATCCCAAAGGAAACAAATGAGCATTGGTTAACAATGTTAGGGTAATAGAGCTGGGAGATGAAGTTTTCATCAAAATTTGATAGTTTCGTTAAATGACAGAAGGCATGTTAAGGGCTCGGTTTTGTAGCGCTTTTATGTGTTAATAAGAATGGGTGCCTTTGGGCCAAATATAAAGGGAAAGACGTCGGGACAGGAAGGTTGGGGTCTAAAGTAAATCTCCAAACATGGTTTCATGCATGGTTGATGACCATGGGCATAAAATGTTTAATGTTATGTTTAAGCCCTTGCGTCTCCAGTTCAAAGAGGGTCCCAAGAGATATTTTGTGATGGTATCATGTGTTAATGTGACCCAAGACCTTTGAGTGGTTTACAATGAAAAATACATAGCAGGAAAGCAACCAAAGATCCTATGGGCTAATCATGATTAACAAGACCTTGGGCTATGGAGTTCAAAGGTATGAATGAGTTGGCACAAAACAAGAGATCCATGGCTAAGGTACATGCTAATCATTGTAAATCAATTAAGAAGAATGGAGAGACTTGTTATGGTACATAGTTTGATTGAGAATCGCTTGTTAGCATGGAGAAACATTCATAAGCCCATTCTTTGAATAAATGATGTTGCACTAGGAAATTAATCAGAAGAAGCAACAAAATGGATAACCATGCATTTGAGTACACTCTCGGGTAGTGAAATTGACAGTAGGGATTGCATCATTCACTATGTGACAGTGGAACAAAACCAAGGATTGCATATGTGCAATGTGGGTGAATACAACATAGTTGAGAAAGCTGAGTGGAGAGATTTTTGTGATTGGTTGTTATTGTGAGAAGCTGAGAGTGCCTTTGTAGAGGAAGAAGGATGAGAGTGCATTTGTAGAGGAAGAAGGTTGAGAGTGCCTATGTAAAGAAAGAAGGTAGAGAGGTGAGGATATTGTTACAGATCCCTTTGGGCACATCAAATCCCAACATCCAGAGTAGTATTTTAGGACTCATCAAACCATAATTTCAGCTGCTTCATGTCGTAAAAAAGTCACCCCTTTGAATGCATCCTTCCCATAAATTTTCATGACTTGAAGACATCCATAAATTGCCTCTAGAGGGACCAGCGCAGGTAATCCCTTATGAAGGTACGCTGCAGAGCAGTTGAGTCCACTGCCAGGGTGCTCTGCAGAGCACTTAGGCTTCCTTTCACCTATGTTGGGCGAGAATGAGCGAAATTTACATAGGTTTTGGGGAATATTCTTATCTTTTGGAGTCATCTAGAAGTTTACCTGTCTTATCAACTCCTATAAGCTCAAAAATGGATGAGGAATGCGTTAAGGAACATCCTATCCTCTCATCTCTTCCTCCATGGAACTAATTCTAAGTATGGAAGGCAATTCAATGCCACCATATATGACAAAACCTCCTTCATCTTCCTATAAATTTACCACTCATCTAAGTGATCAGGGGCTGAATTATGTTGAATTATAAGGAGATAATGTTACTATGAGACTTGACTTTGGAGCAAGTGATGTGATGCCACAAGGTTGTCTTGCTTTTGATGTAATGTGGATGGGATTCATGCTGGAGGAATGACATTGAATCAGAAACAATGGTTGTAATTCCTTCTTCTATCTAATAAAGTATTTGAACCTTTTTCCCATATGTTTGCATTGTCATATGATGCTTATATGTGTGAAACGTATCTGATTCCATTCACTTGTATTCAATAGATATTTTACTTTGATCAGTTCTTTGTCTTCTTTTTGTGTTTACAGGTACTTCTCAAGCGTGTTAAGTACAAGAAGGAGCAACAAGATGAATACAAAGGAGACAAGAGGAAAGAAGAACTACAAGTAGGTCTTCTAATATTCTTTATCTTATCTATTGCTTATAGGAAAAGGCTAAAGTGCTTTAAATTGTTGTTCTAGATGTGGCTACTCATCTAGGGAATTAGTATTTATCCATAGATACCAAATTCTCCGAAACAAATTGGCGACCATACTGGGGAAGAATCCTCTTTCCTAGTAGCTTATCCACCTCCTAAGACATCCTTGTAGACTCTATTTGTGTTCATAGATTGTAATTCAACTGTTTACATTGAAAAATTGGTCAAAATTGTGTCAAATTGCCTCTTGAAATGGCTTACTGTCACCAGTGCAGGCTTGTGAGGGACACAGTGCAATGCAGAGCATCCTTGGCTTAGGGATAGTGCTTTGAAGCACACTGTCTCCCACTCTAGGCTGCACTAATCCTCCCAGGATCAATTTCCCACCTTTGGAAAGTGTTTTTGCCAACTTTTCTCTGTTTATTTGCTTGTTGATTGATCAATGAATGTCATGTCTCAAAGAACAAATTTTTATCTCCTTTGTGAGCGCTACTTTGATTTGATTGATTAATGTTTCTTTAATGTTTTCTTTGTCATTATCATTCTATAGTCAAAGTTAGAATATAGTTGATTAATCTTCATTAGAAAGAAAGTGTCGTAAAGTCTTCTCTTCCTTCGAATTAGAACTGTCGTAAAAATCTTCGTTCTTATGAAAGATTGATTGATTGTATGTGCATATTTCCTTTTGTTCATATTCACATTAAGGGATTCAAAAAGAAAAAATTGCATCGTTAATATTGTAGTTTGTGAATGCTTGAAAGGAATAACTAGGGAATTTGCATTAGATGTGCTCTTTGCTCTTTATCAAAAATTTGATTGCTCTATCCCTACTAGCTAAGGATTTTCATTGTTAAATTGAATGGAAAGAATGCTTATCATAGTAGTTGCATTTTAGGAATTGCAAACATACATCACGTGGTGAACCTTGAAAGGAAAATTATAAAGAAGATCAACTTAAAATCTATCTGAATTTACCTAATGGAGCATTGTCACCTAACGAAAAACATTTAATGGTTCTAGGCTAGAGACGTGTTCCAGCATCGTAAAACAAAGCAATTGTCGCTAACTTGTCTGCAATACATCCCGAGTGTGATACATCATTCCACGTACATAAGTATATCATAGCTCGTCCACGTACCTTTGGGTATATAGGGCGGTGTTACAGTACGTAAAGTTTATGGGAATGCTCTCACTGTACTATTTGCATTAGACATCGCTTATACGGATTGGGCCTCCACGTACTTTCGGGTATATATGGGAGGACAACACTAGGTTTCTATCCATCCTTAGGTAACCGAGTTGGTCACCTTGTACACTGTGATACACTGACCACAACATTCGTGGAGATTGCCTACGTGTACTTCTTGGTTCGCCAGGAGGTACTCTGCAGTTCACAGTTACTTGGTAAACCTTTTGCCTAGATTATCCCTGTTTTGTTTTGTTATGTTACTATGATTAAAATAAATTTGAATGGCCGCGGATAACATCCTCCACGCTCACTCCTTAGTTGATCTTAGGTTGAAACATATGGCGACAAATACAGAGTTCACCGATCAAGGAATTCCTTTTAATGGGAATCCTAGTTCTTTTCCTCCTTTTGGAAATATTGGTGCTCGATATATGGCTACATCGTCCCTTCTGGGATTTACCATTGGCTTGCCAGTATGGTTGTTTTCAGCCTCCTTGGTTCAAAATGTCATGATTTCTCCGCAATTGAGTACTCCTCCAACTGGACAAAATCAACCTCTATTTGATCCTAAAGTTGACCCTTTTCCTTCTTCGACGATTGTTTCTTCCTCCCCTTCATCCTCTTCACCTGGTGAAAGTATTGGTACTAGTAACCAGGTGGCTAAGAAGAAGAAGAAAGGGAAGAAGAAGAAGAAGAAGAAAAAGAAGCAAATTCAGCAGAGGGGCAGCCAAGCAACCATTGCTTTGAATGCAACATCTGATGAAAAATCATCCGTCAAGCCTCACAAAGTTCAATATCCATGCAAACTTTGTGCGGGAGACCATCTTCTTCGAAATTGTCCTGATATTCCTTAGATCTTAGAAGAATGGTCTTCCCATTCATATTATCCAGTGTCATCAACATCTAAAGATCATTCCGATGACACACCATCAACTAGTGGTAGTAAAGTTCATGGAAGAAAGGTTATAGTTAAGTTTCCCTGTAGGTTATGTGAAGTGAATCACCCCATTCACCTTTGTCCCTATTTGGATGAAGCCAAAAAAGTGTTGGATAATCGTCCTGCTTCACCACAGTGACTTCCATCTGGTTATAGGAAACTATCCCTTAATCCTTCACTAGTTGATGAATCGACTGACTTAAATCAACTGTTGGTCAAATACACTCTCTCTGAAAGTGAATCCTATGAGTATATACTTGACCCAAATCAACAAGTCGAGGTAACAGTTGACCCAATTTCACCTTTAGTTAATCGTACCTTTCCCAAAGACAGTGAATATGATACCACTAAATTTCTTTTTGTTTCTTCAGATTCTAATGAGCTTGGGGGAAACCTCCTGTTCCATCAAGACAGGAGGAAAATCCTCCCTCTCTCGTAACTCAAGGGGTTAATTCTCCCGTTCTTACAATACCCCCTCCAAGTAGTCTACTCACTTCCTTTGATTGGAATCAACTGGCAGGATTCTATCTTCCTTCTTATGTGCCTTTCCAGATCATAGTACAGGTTTGTAATATGATTGTATTGGGCACTTTTATAGATGAAGGTGCATCTGTGAGTATCCTTTCCTCAACTACTTGGCAAGCACTCGATTCACCGCGCTTGTATCTGTTACCCAAAATCTGTTGGCTTTTAATAGAGGAACCAACCAACCATTAGGGATCTCCCTTAGTTGCCTATTACTTTGGGAGGAAAAATCGTTTATCTGAATGTGATGGTAGTCCCAGGCCCTTTAGATTACATTTTACTTCTTGGGAGCGACTATGTTTATGACATGGGAGCCATTGTTTCAACACTCTTTTGAGTGATTTGTTTCCTGCATGAAGGCAAAATTGTCACTGTTGACCAACTTTCATTTCCTGGTCCAAATATGGCTTCCAGTCAGCTATCTTCCCTAAATGGTCCTTTTGTATCAATGGTATCATCCCCGCCATGGGTTAATTATGTGGCAAACCATTCCATACCTACATCAACTGACGATCAATTCAGTGATGTTGTACATCATGTACTAGGGGCATTGGAACCAGATCTCTCCTTCCAAAGCATTGTTCTCCCATCAGATGAGAACCTCTTGGAAGTGATGACCTCGTATCATGGGTCGTGAAAAAACAAGGATTTCAAGGACAGTTCGTTGTCTTGTGTCAATCTCGTTAAAAAATGAAACAAGGAATATGAGGATAGTTCTTGGTTTTGTGTCAACCTCATTAAAAAATGAAACAAAGGATATGTGGATAGTTCCTTGTCTTGTGTCAACCTTGTTAAAAAATGAAACAAGGAATATGAGGATAATTCTTTTATTGTGTTAACCTCATTAAAAAATGAAATAGCTCCTATGAGGATAGTTCCTTGTCTTGTGTTAACCTCGTTAAAAAATGAAAAAATGAGTATGAGCAGAGTTCCTTGTCTTCTGTCAAGCTTGTTAAAAATTGAAACAAGGAATATGAGCATAGTTCCTTGTCTTGTTTCAGGCTCATTAAAAAATGAAACAAGGTCCCCTGGAGGAAAGTTCCAAGTTGAGTCTTTGAGTAGATCTTGTAAAATCCTAGTCGAGTCTTTCACTTGATCTCATAAATGAAACTTAATTCCATCCACCTCATAGCCATGAGTAGTCTATTTAGGTGAATGTAATGAAGCTTGGGGGGCATGCACCTAGTGGTAAAGTTAATTTTCCCTATAGGTTATGTGAAGGGAATCACCCCATTCACCTTTGTCTATTTGGACGAAGCCAAAAAGGTGTTGGATAACTGTCCTGCTTCCCCGCAGCGACTCCCATCTGGTTACAGGAGACTTTCCCTTTCATCATGCTGGGGGCATGTAAACTAATCTCAAGCATAGTTTTTCATTTTAAGCTTGTGTAAAAATGAAACTTAATTCAAGCATAGTTTTTTGTTTTAAGCTTGTGTAAAAATGAAACTAAATCCAAACATAGTTTTTCATTTCAAGCTTGTGTAAACATGAAACTGAATCCAAGCATAGTTCCCTATGGTTCAAGCTTCTTTAAAAATAAATGCATTTCAATTTTAACCCTCTTGATTGCCATTCTATTAGCCTTTTTCATCAGATGAGCCTTGGTTGTTTTCATCCCATCGCCACCATCTCTTCAGCCGATCATACACTTTCACTTGGTTGTTTTACCATTTTTGAGGAACAGTTGCAATGAGTGGTCTTATTAGCCAGCCTCTTCACATAAATCAACATGTTTTGAGAAGTTCCAACATCATTGGAACCAGTTGTTATCCTAGACACCACTCGTTCCTCAAAATGGAGTCCTCTTTAAAGCTCTTTTCAAACTCCCTAAACATGAAAAGATTGTCGAGCGCTTATCCTTTCCAGCTCATTAATGGATTGGAAATGATATGTCTCTTGTATTATTTTATGCTTTTTTGGATTTGAGAGATTAACTTACGAAAAAGAACTTATGGAGTTTTCTTTTTGTACCTTTTCAAACTCTCTAAACATGAAAAGGACAAAGTTATCTTTGTCGTTAAACTCGTTAAAAACATCAAATAGTGACAAATTTGTCCATCTAGATAAGATCGAGTTACACCTTCGCTAAACTCATTAAAACATCAAATAGTGATGGATTCACCCGAAGGGGGAAATTATACAACAAACTTATGTTATCCTCCTCAAGCTTGATAAAAATAAAGAGGTATTGGTCAGCAATGACTGGGGAAAATGGGAAAAAGGGGAAAACCACTTTATGGCAGTAGGTTTCTCTTCAACATGACACTTTCACTCCATCACCGTGACTATCTAGGTTGGGTTATTAGCTTGATGGTTATCACACCGTTGGTCTATCATACCATTAATTGCTTTATTTTGGGTCAATGCTACCAATTCACTTTAGTGTCGTCGACATGTTCAAGAGAAGTCATCCTGTCAAAATCCATCTTTTGCAATACCATAAACCTTCATTTTCATGACCGCCATTCCTGAACCTTGTGTCGTCAGTAAAATTCTGTCTCTAAAATCATTACACTCGTTTCGTGTCATTGATGTGGGATACATCAAGGCCCTCCTGTGACGAGTCGCTTCTTGTCGACATCAACACATTATCCAAGAAGTTGACTTAGAAACAACCTTCCAGTACCTTGAGGCTTGCATGCATCAATGGCAGGTTTCTTGCTTTTGGAAATATGCATACATCAATGGCCTTCGACCAAAATACTTTGTATGGTGTTCGACATCAAATCATCCATTCACACCATGCAAAATGTACTACAGTACCTTGAGGATCATTATCATTATTGATGATTTCTCTCGCATCTGTTAATAGCTTACATTATTAGCTAGTAATCAGATGGTGTTTTCCCATGTTCAACTTCAGATCACATATTCACATGGTTATACTCATACTTGAGTGAACGATTGAACGAGATTGAAGACCCTAGATCTAGTTTCATTTGTCCGGGTTGCGATATTAGGAGTACTAAATCATAAGTACACTGGCTTTATATTGATAGTCATTCCGATCATCGGTCTATATCTGTAGATGACTGTTTATGTACATGAATGAAAATTTATAAGCTGAGCATGGGTATGCCTTCCGTTAGCAATTCATGTAAAATAAAATATCACGATATATATATTGTAATTGATGCGGGTCACCTTCCACTTTGATACCTCCTCATCACATCATAAAGCATTTCATTCGACATTGGCATTTTTCCGACTTCATGCCTTAGGGCGCAGTTGTTACAGATCCATTTGGGCACATCAAATCCCAACATCCAAATCAGTGTTTTAGGACTCATCAAACCCTAATTCTAGTTGCTTCATGCCCTAAACAAGTCATCCCTTTGACTGCCTCCTTCCCAAAAAATTTCATGACTTGAAGACATCTAGAAATTTCCTCTAAAGGGACCAGTGCAGGTAAGCCCTTATGAAGGTGCGTTGCAGAGCAAATTCCACTTCTAGGGTGCTCTGCGGTGCTCTTAAATTTCCTTTCACCTACTCTAGGCGAGAATGAGTGAAATTTACATAGGGTTTGGGGAATATTCTTATCTTTTGGATTCATATAGAAGTTTCCCTGTCATATCAACTCCTATAAGCTCGAAAATGGATGAGGAATGAGTTAAGGAACATCCTATCCTCTCATCCCTTACTCCATGGAACTAATTCTAAGTATGGAAGGCCATTCAATGCCACCATTTATGAGAAAACCTCCTTCATCTTCCTATAAATTGACTACTCATCTAAGTGATCAGGGGTTGGATTATGTTGAATTGGAAGGAGATAATGCTGCTATGAGACTTGACTTTGGAGGAAATGATGTGATGCCACAAGCTTGTCTTGCTTTTGGTGTGATGTGGGTGGGATTCAAGCTAGAGGAATGACTTTGAATTAGACACAATGGTTGTAATTCCTTCTTCTATCTAATAAAGTATTTGAACCTTTTTACCATATGTTTGTTTTGTCATATGTTGTTCATATGTGTGAAATGTATCTAATTCCATTAATTTGTATTCAATAGATATTTTGCTTTGATCGGTTCTTTGTCTTCTGTTTGTGTTTACAGGTACTTCTCAAGCGTGTTAAGTACGAGAAGGAGCGACATGATCGATACAAAGGAGACAAGAGGAAAGTGGAACTACAAGTAGGTCTTCTCATCTTCTTTGTCTTATATATTGCTTATAGGAAAAGGCTAAAGTGCTTTAAACTATTGTTCTAGATGTGGCTACTCATCTAGGGAATTAGTATTTATCCGTAGATACCAAATTCTCCAAAATAGATATGTTGTTGCAGAATGAGCAGAGAGAAGAGTGTTGCAAGGGTTGAGTATGGGAGTATGTTGTTGGGCAATAGTGATGGTTTTTGAGTAGAACCGTGGACCAAAGGCAGAGGAGAAAAAAGCGCTGAAATCAGGCAAAGTAGCTCCCAATTACAAATAGTATAGATTTCCTTATTGAGTGTGGGTTGTTGATGCTTACAAAACAGGGATTTGGAGCTTCCATATTAGTGTATGTCTAAGTAAAACTTGGGGTTGGTGGTTCCTGCAAGTTTGTGCTTGCATAAATCTAAGGAGTTTCAAGTTGGTGCTTGCAAAAAATCCATGAAGTTGGCTTCTGGTAAGTTGATTGGGTGTTTGTAGAAGAAGGGAGTTGGTGCTTCCTGCCAGTGGGTGCTTGAAAACAATGATGGGGAGTTGGTGCTTTTTGTGAGTGGTGGAGGCAGTGTTATGTTTTCCCTTTATACTATATCTACGTACTAGAACTATTTATACATGCTTGTGACCAAGGTGTCGTAAGGCCTAAATACCATAAGGGAGAGGAAGGGACTTCTCCATAAAGAATCTATGTTGCAGAGTTATCTATAAGGGAAATTCTCTGCAAATAATCTATGTAGCAGAGTTATTTATAGAGAAAATGCTCCATGTCTCACAAACATTGATGTAATAGATTAAGATCTCTTATTTACATCATAATAACTGTTAGGTTCCTATACCAATAGGAGTAATAATTTTTGAATGATTGAGATTAAACCTGTAATATGTACATACCTTTGCTTTTTGCAAATGTTTTCCATATTAAAAAAATTAAAAAATGTAAAGAGGGTATGTCATAAAACAAAAATTAAAGAACAAAAAGAATAAAAATGTCAAAAAAGATGAAAAGTATGAACCCCAAGAAAAAAAAGACCATGAAAGTGTGCTAGTCAAAATGCCACTACTATTTAATTTTTATGCAGAATAAATGATTTTGTGCAGTTTTTAACCTATGCCACAATCCATGATAGTCAAAATGTTTAAACTTGGCTATTTCATGTTTATAGATAGAGAATAAAAATCTGACCAAACAGTGTAATCTTGGAAGATAAGTAGATTAGATAGAGTAAATAAAAAGGAGATCAACTGTTTAATCTGAGCCCTTGGATGTAATAAGGTTAGATTTAGTTAGATTATCATTGTAAATAAAAGAAAAAATGTTTATAAGGGTTTGCTAGCTCAAATGCACCTTAATAAAGAGAAGTAAAAATGGTAGGATGAGTAGATGGGTAGGTAGAAGAAAGGTTGCAGAATTGTGATGATTGTTAGACAAAAGCATATTTATCACTCTCATTATGAAAGTTCTAAGTATGAATGAGAAATTGGACTGGCATAAAGTTCACAAAGTCAAATTGATTAATTTCCCCTCACTCATTTCACCCTTTATTTAACTAATTTCCCACAATAACGTTGAAGTACCCAAAATCTTAAGTCAAAGGCGCTCAGAGCATTTCCCTGACTTCTAGAGGGACCAGACCCTCGGCCCAATGAATTATAGATCTAAAGTACTAAAATCCCCTCATAAACATTCACCCCCTTCAATTCATTCATTTTCCCTTAATAAATCCCTTTTCCTAAGGTTAAACATCATTTTCCTAAAGAGAAGCAATTACCCCCATGGATACCCCTTTTTATGAAAAACCCACGAAAACGCACTTAGCCTAAGTTGTAATGTTTCTATGTAAAAAGTGAAGGAATTACAAAAAACACCTTATGCTTAGCGCACTTCATTTATCCCCCACAATTTTCATATTAACTTTAACATTATTTATATGTTAATTCCCGAAAAATAAACCATTTCCCGTATATATTTTATTAAACCCCTTTAATATTAATATCCCTACCCTGAAGTTTGAAATATAAACTTTATATTATCCAAACCCCGATAAAATCCATAATTAATTGATATGCGATTAATTAAAGTCAAACCCATTCACCAATCAAATCCCCCCCGACACTTTAATCCCCACCTTAACCCCTCATTAAGCTAAAACTGCCACGTTTAATTGCCCGTCGTGCCCGTCCATTACCTTCCGTGCAACTCCCATGCTCGACCATCGCACGATCTCCCCCCTCCCCATTCTGCGACCCATGTTGATTTCAGAAGGGCCCGAAATCTGAATGATGCTTGCCCGAAATGGGTTGTTTTCTGCCAAGCCCCCAAGGCGACATGGTGCTCGATGAGTGGAATCGGGAGGCCTCCCCCAAATACCACCAAGCGCCCAAAGGCAAAGCAAACCACTTACCGCCAGCCCGCTACCTGCCAAATCTATCATTGTTCATCCCGCTATGTGACAAACGGTCACTGTACACCTGTACCCACCAAATTGACTTTTTTGTGCATAAATCCAATAAAGCCCCAAATAATTGTTTTTATCGTTTTTAACTGTAATTTTCCATGCATGCGCCTGTGAATGTTGAAAGTTGTCAACCCACGTACACTTTCACTCTGAAGACACCAAAAGCTCCCAGATTTCCTTCCAACCTAATTGAAGCCTTTTCAACCATTCAAAATTGCCAGTTACCTAGTTCACACTCTGTTTCTTAAATTCTAGGTATTTAAGCCAAAATCCATTGAAAGCCCTATTAGTTTCCGAACTAGTCTCTAAAGATTTCTTAATTAAAATTAAAGGGAACTTTAATAACATAAAACCCACCTAGAATTGAACCCTCATTACCTCAAAGACTGAAAATTTACTTTCCCCCATTCTTAAATGCACAAGAACTAAGAATTTCCACCCCTATTTCCATGAATGTTAGGCTAATTACTACTCCTCACCTGGACCCGGACCACATTCCTCTTGCTGATAAAGATTTCCAAATCAAGGACACGTTTGTCCTAGAATCCCTTATCAAACTTTATTGTCGATACAAAGACCAATTCCTAAACCAAGCTGATAAAATAGGTTTGTGGGAATCTAATTTTCCCAAGTATCAATTCCCTGAGGTGCACATTTTCCCTGAAATCGTTCATTATTTCCATGAAAACTACATTCTCAGTGAAAGAGCAGTGATGTCCTTGACCAAATCATACTTTTCAACATCACTGCCGAGTCAATCAATGAAATGTTGCAACTACAACTAGGGCAGAACTTAACCCCTATTTCAATTGGAGACCTACTAGACAAATTTCCCAAGCTTACCACTGCCAAGCTTGTTGAAATGCTCTAAACCTTACTCAGGGAGGAAAAGCATGTCCCAATAGAACCTCCTCAATATGTGGCTATAATATTTTCCCCATTTGGTTAGGATATAGTAGCAATTATTTCTTATGTTTTAGGCTATACCACCAGTGAGTACATAGATGAAATCATTTTAGCCTTCATGTCCATTTTCACTCCAGGACAACCCCCTACTGTAATATATGACTGCCAGATTCATAGCTGATAGGATGCATGAAGTATTTCTGAGAATGAGTAATGAAAGAGTGTTTAAGTATTCTTAAGTTTTCTACCACCTTTTCTTATATTACCAAGCTTACAAGTTCCCTTTCACTCTCCAAAATCTTGACACTAAAGGTCATCCTAGGTCAGTAATTTTTTGGACTCCTTTGATACATAAGTATGATTCCCCATATCCATACACATATTTCATTAATCTTTTTGTACATCTAGTAGTGACCATGTTGCTAGGAAGTCCTCGTCCAAGAATTAGTTCAGATATCAGGAGGATCCTGTAGCTATCAAAACAACACAAAGTTGGAGATTGGTACTTGTACCAAAATCACACAGAAATTAGGATCTATGGCTGTGAATTGGCCCCATATAAACTGCCCAGATATCTCCCAATGAGGTTATTTTTTCTGGAGTACTATAGGAAAATAATCAACTCAGATGAGATGCATTTTGTTAAGGCCAAAAATAAGGCCCAGCTCAGAATCAAAGATCAACTAGGCCCCTTTGTATGTAATAATAGAGAATTTGGGAAAGAAACAGAGGAAATCCTTCAGAGAGTTAAACTAAAACAAAGCTTCATGTGGAGATATGACCCCTGTGACTTCATCTGTGACATGAGACAGAAAAACAAGATGGCTCCATACATTCACCACCGAATCCCTGAGATAGAGAAATATGCAAACCAATTGGAATGGGTGGAGAATACTTTAGTAGATAGGGATAGCACTCAAGTAGCAGTTGAAAATTCTTTAATTGATTTAGAGAAAAGGCTTGATGAGGGTTCTTTCCTACAGGTGCCAGGAGAATCTCAAGCACAAACTGAATCACAGGCCCAGGGAGAATCACAACTACAAAGTGAATCGCATATAGAAGAAGAGTCCCAGGAGCAAGAAGAGTCAGAACAGCCAGGACTATGAAAGGAATTAAATCAAACAGGTATACAACAACCCACTATGAGTACTCGCCCCAACTTCCAAAATCCTCTAAATGAGGAGATAAGCCTCAAAAGGAATAGGGAAGAGGCCACTACATCAGGCAGAGTAACCACACAAACATATGTAGAGACCAGCCTAGTCAAAAGGCAGAGGTTATACCCTGTTTTAGAACAGGAATTCACAGAAGAAACAGTGGGGGCCACCAGCACTGAAAGAGAAAGAGGCATGCCTTCCACTTCTTCTGGGGGCACACTAGAACCTTCCATATCACATACTCAGATGTTGGAAAGGCAATAGAGTGTTGAAGTGTCCTCCTTTAGGATGCCAACTGACAGGGATCAAAACATTAGAGAAAGGTACAAGGATATAAAGGCCAGGAATGAGAGGCTAAAAGCTCAGACTTATGCACAGTACCTAAAAATGGCACCTACAAACCAAGCAAGGCTAATGTCAGCCTATGATGTGAAAGAGGGGAAAATGCTGATGATATTTATGAAGCCCACTAGTCAACAACCAAGGACAACAATGAACTTCAAAAGGGTATATTTCAAAGTACTGGCAAAGGACATACATCCTATTGACCAAATTGAGTTGCACGAATAGACAGGGGAGATGATTTACTCCACCTTGATAGGGAAAGCCATCGCAGCTCATCAATTGCAAAATTCTCTAAATAACATATCAGCCTAGTTCTAATTAGAAAAGGCCTCTTCACAGGCAAACGACACCAGAATAAAGTCCGTAGAGGACTTAATCATTGAATTGGGACATAATCCCAAAGATGTGAACGCCACTAAAAGACAGATCAAGAAGAAAAATAATGGAATAGCTGCTTTGAAGAAGCAACTTAAGATTCCACCACTAGATCATCCACAAACAAAAGAAATCTTCGAGACCCAAAAAGGACAAGAAGCGCTTATGGGCTTGGTCCTAAAGCTAAATGACTAGTTGAAAGAAAAAGAGAAAGAATTGGACATGTTGATTCAATCCAAATAGAGTGAATTGGCCACCACTTCTACAACTGCTATTCCCACAGTAACAACTACAGTTCCTTCAACATTTTCAACATTTTTGGCACGAACAGCTCCACTTGCCACAACACTGCTAGTTACAACTTAGTCTACAACAACAAGTACCTCAACAAAAAAGACAACAGAGTTAGTGGAATCCATGGAGGAAATGTCCATCCAGGCAACACAACTTGAAAGGATTAAGGAGAAAGTGGCAAGCCTAGAAACTGACTGCAATCTTGCCCAAATATAGCAGAGGGAAGAAACACAGAAATCCCTAAGGATGGGGGAGAAGATTAAGGTCCTAGAGAAGGATCTAACTCTACAAAAGCCACTAGGACAAACTAAAGAGATGCCCTGGGCCAATATCATTGACTATGTCAATAATATTTGGCCATCAATTCAAGTAATATTTGAGCAAACAGAACTAGTGAAAGTGGCCACTAAAGCAATTCAAAAGGTAAAGGAGGACTTAGGAGACCAGCTTGAGGATGCCAATTGACTCATCCACTTCTTGAACAAGAAGAACGGGCATGAACTAAATGAGCTTGGTGTGGAGGACAAAATTGAAGCCATCATAGAAGTCAAAAAGGTTCTCTCTAAAAGAAACCTTATGCTTAACCGGGAGGGAAAATGCCATAATATGCAAGTGGACATTGACAGATTCATGGCAAAGTTTTAAATTTTGAGGGATAAAGGCCTTCCAAGTCCTATGGTCATCCATGACAAGCTAATGACCCAATTGGATTATGTTGACAGATTAAGGAAGTTGTCCAAAGAACATGCAAGCCTTATAATAATTTCCCTAGTTTCTCCTTGTGATCTATGTATTATATGATACTAATAAACCTTGCCAAAAGGGAAAGTATTATATGATACTTTAGAAAATCTATATTTCCTAGAGCATGAGGTGAAACATCTATTTTTTACCAAGACTAATTTTTCCAAATACACTGAGGCAGACGAGATCTATAGGAGAATGCTTAAAGTAAAGTTACCTGAGGATGAATGGTGGGAAAAAATCATAGATTTACTATAAGTTACCAAAATAAATCTGAATGAAACCCAGATGAAACAGGTGAACAGGGTCAAAAAGTAGCAGGGTAAAGAGTATCAGTAAAAGACTAAAGACAAAGATGATTCCAGCATACAAATATCAGCCAGCTTAAAAGGGCTCAAATTCAACTACAGACAGATTAAGGAAGTTGTCCATCTGTTCATCTATCTATCCATCTGTTCCTAGATCTATCCATCTGTTCCAAGAATTCCACCACCCAACATTCAATCAAAATCAAAATCCTCATGAACACTAAGAACTAGCCTAAAATCAAATAAAATCAAAGTTAAATTATAAAGAAAGAGCCCTCTCTGGGCTTAGATTGGCTAGAACCTGAGTCTAAAAGATTTGGTTTGTGGTTACCTCAGATTATTCCTTCTTTTGATAACTTCGAGGGAAAACTTCTGAGTGATAACATAGTGACGACCATACTAGGGACTCAAATCGTTAGTCTTAATAAACCTTTGAGAAATTTCAAATTTTTTATTTCAAGCCTATTGAAGGGTTTATTAGAAGTTATTTATACAAATTTCATAAAAAGAAAAGTAACTAGAAAAGTTTGAAACTCTAGCTTCAAGGAGAACTCACTATACTAGGGCCAATCCAGACCCAAATCCTCCCCAAGTATTTGATAATCCTAATATGATTTCAAGAATAGCTAGAAGGCAAGAAATTTTAGTCAGTCCTACACCTTCAATTAAAGCAGATTCATGCCCTGATGAGTGGTTGTTTTTATAAGACCTCCCCTTTGACGAGTCATTTGACCTTTCCCTATTTAAAACCAAGTCTGAAAGTGCACTTGATGACATAGTTCTAGATCTAGAATTTACAACAGAACTTGAAGTCCAAAGGGAAAACCTGTCAATTGATCAATATATTCTAAATTCCCCTTAGTCATCCCTTACTACTGTCAAGATCCCTGAGCTTTCTGAAATAGTTTCAACTCCTTTTAGTTCACAATTATTCCCTCCCATCTCTAAAATTCATTCATCACCTTCATTTATATTTTCACTTCCCCACCAACCTACCATTACTCCCAATTCCCCATCACCCATTGTATCATCTTCGGGAACTCAAACTCTATTTCTTAGTCCTGCCCCTACTTAAAGCCATGGAAAATGATATGCTCCTCTTGTGTTTCCTGCTCCATGAGGTGCCATCCCACAAGATTACCAGAACAAAATTGTCCAATTTGATGGCATAGGAACTTACATAACACAACAACATACAAACAAAATGACAAATTTCTTTGAATTACATGAAATTGATATTGGAGATGTCCAAATGAGATTGTTTGCTCAGACTCTAGCTGGTGATGTAAGAACATGGTTTAGATCTTTACCTGCTAACATCATAGACACTTTAAAATTATTTTATCAGCAATTTTTAAATAGATGGGAAAAGAAAAAGAACCCTTTGTAGATCCTTTCAGAATATGAAAATATCAAGAGAGGACCAAATGAAACAGTCCAGGATTACTGTACTAGATTCAACAATATATACAATGCAATACTAGTCAATCTCAGACCCCCACCTGGCTTAGCTTTGATAAAGTTTCCTGATGGGTTTGATACTTATATGGTGTTCCAACTTAGGGATAGAAATCCTCCAACTTTAGAAGACATGCAGAGTGTAGCAGTTAGTGTAGAAGCTAATTTGCTAGCAAAAAGAGCTAGGGTTAGGAATGAAAGAAGAGGACCCTTAAAAGATGAAGCCTCATCCTCTTACCTTAAAATAGATGCCCTAGCTAGAGGAATGAAAAAAACTAATGGATAGGATAGAGAATATTGAAAGGAAGCCTCACTGGGATAATCAACAGACACCTCCAGTGGGAAATCCCAAATTTAGAAAGAATCAAAATCAAAAGACTGGAAAAAATGACCTAATCAGCATATTAGGCCTCCTTTTCAAGAAAACTGTGTTGAAACTCCCATTCAGAAGACCCTGAAAATGACACACAAATTAACTTAATGGGATTAGATGAGGAGGCAACTGTCTTTCTGACCCAAGATGATTGGGAACTACACATGCTTCAGCAGTTGCAGACCCAATTAGGAGAATCATTCGATTACAAGCAAGGGTATGATTCTGCTATCTTCAAAGTGCACAAATAGTACAACTTGAGGATTAAAAAGAAGACTGATACTCCTGACCAAAACAAGAAAGCAGTGCCAAATCAACCTGAGAAGATCAAAGCAGTTCCAGCTACAAAAACTCTCCAAATCCTTTCTAGACCAAATCAGAATCCTTCTGGTCCCACCATTGTAGATATAACCAATGACCAACCCCTTAATGATCAACCATCCACTTCAATCCCCTCCAAGGATACAGTGGAGGAAACTCCAAACATCATATTAGAACATCCATAGAAAAGGGCTTCAAAAGTAGAGAAAGAAGACCAACCTACTCCAAATCTTGCCATGAAAATTCCAAATCCTCAAACAGAGAAAGCCCTTGGGAGCAGAGGTGGCTAAGATAAAAATCTCAGTCCCCTTAATAGAGTTGATTAAAAATGAAACTTACAAATCTCAAATAAGAAAATATTTGAACTTCTTTGAGAATGAAGACTCCGTTAACTTATTTGATGATCAGCCTAAGCTTATATTCGGTCCCGATGTTAATGGAAAACCATTAGAAGGAGGGATACCACCCTTTTATATTAGCCTTAACATTCATGATAAGTTCTTACACAATGCAATGTTAGATTCTGGGGCTTCACACAATTTAATGCCTAAATCCTTTATGGAAAAATTGAACTTAGACATCACTAGGCCTTACAAGGACCTATTTTCATTTTATTTGAGTCAGGTAAAGTGCCTAGGGTTGATCAAAGACCTGTGTGTTTCCTTAGGACAATATCCTGCTAAGGCAATTCTCATGGACATAGTTGTTGCTGATATACCACCTAAATATGGCATGCTATTGTCTAGATCATGGGGGGCTAAACTCCAAGGATCTTTGCAACTTGACATGTCATATGCCACAATTTTAGTCTTTGGACATCCTTAAAAACTTTATATAGAGACTCTAATGAAATATGTAGTGAGTAGTTAGGCTAAGCCTCAAAACTTTCCTATCTATTCCATGCATTCTGACATCGATTCTTTTATTCTGTAAAATGCTGAACAAACACAAGAAACCACTTCAAATAACACTATTTCAAAAACAAAAGAATTGCAGTTACAGTTCAAAATGAAATTGTCCAAACTCAAGAGCTTTCAGATTGAAAAGATGATCAAGATACCTTAACCAAAGAAGATTTTGTCCCCCCCAGGCAGTAAAAATTATGAACATGAAATATTATGGCATCTTGAATTTGATGGATCTGTGAACAAGTTAGGAGCAGGAGCAGGAGTGTGGATTTACAATTTAGAGAATGATTACTCAGAGGACCATGCTTATAGATTAAATTTCAAATGCACCAACAACATGGCTGAGTATGAAGCACTTCTTTTAGGTCTCAAATTGGTTAAAAAGTTAGGAGCTATAAGAGTTTCTATTATGGGAGATTCTGAGTTGGTTATCAAACAAATTAATGTTGTATATATGACCAAAGACCCTAGATTAAGTTTTTATAGAGAAAATAGTTGTAGAAATAGTGAACACTTTTCTAGAAACTAAGCTTGCAGTCATTCCAAGGAAACATAATATGCAGGCTCATAGTTTAGCAATGTTTGATAGCATTTGTAAGTTACCATTTCAACCTAATCATCAATACACTTCTGAGGTTAGGAACAAACCTACTATCCCAAACAACTTGAAAAACTAACAAGTATTTGCTAATGACCAACAAATCAATAATTTTTTAACTTTAGAGCAAGAATTTGTAAATAGCAACATAGATACTGACAAGACATTAGATCTTTATTTTACAGATAAAATAGAAATTAACAAATTAGAAGATGAAGAGATATATAGATTCCATCCTAGAAAAGTTTACAAAATCAGATATTAAAAACCTAAAGCAAGTTGAAATTGAAGAGACAGTTAAAGAAGATTCCGAAATCATTAATCTCAAAGACAATATTTTTCCCAAACGATTAACTCCTTTGGAAGACTTGTTTGATTCAAATGATATCCCTAGAAAGACAAATATGGAACCCTTAAAATCTGATATAGAGGAGTGAAACAAAGGGATTGAGGAAAATCCAAAATTAATAAAACTTTGAAAGTCTTTACCTCCTGCTAAAAAAGTGAAATACATAGAATTTCTGAAGGAATTCCAGGATGTCTTTGCTTGAAGTTATGAGGACCTCAAGTCCTATGACCTCCTGCTGAAAAAGTGAAATACATAGAACTGCTGAAGGAATCCCAAGACGTCTTTGCTTGGAGTTATGAGGACCTCAAGTCCTATGACACCAACATAATACAACACACTATCCCCATAAAAGAAAACCAAAAACCTTTTAGACAGAAGCTTAGGACGATTAACACTATTCTATTGCCTTCTATTGAAAAGGAAATCAGAAGAATGTATGAAGCCAAGATAATAGCACCAATTAGATTCTCTGATTGGGTTGCAAATTTGGTGCCCACAAGGAAAAAGACTGATGAGATTAGACTGTGTGTTGATCTTAGGAATCTCAATAAAGTTTCACTTAAAGACAATTACCCTCTCCCTAAAATGCATCATATATTAGAAAGGGTAGTAGGGTCAACCAAGATCTCATTATGGGATGGGTTTTCTGGTTACAATCAGATTTTAGTTCACCCAGATGACCAAGAAAAACTACATTCACTACTCCTTGGGGCACATTCATGTATGTGAAGATGCCTTTGGGTTAAAGAATGCAGGGGCCACTTTTCAAAGAGCTATGGATATAGCTTTTTCTAAGGAAATCGATAACTTCCTAGTAATATACTTAGATGATATCACTGTATTCTCAAAATCTGATAAACAAAACTTAGATCATCTAAGGCGGGTTTTCATCAAATGCAGGAAGTATGAAATTTCTTGAATCCTAAATTTTTTTTATTTGGGTTAGAAGAGGGTAAATTGTTAGGCCACATAATCTCTAAAGACGGTATCCAAATAGACCTTGCAAGAATTGAAGCCATCTTACTGATACAACGTCCTAGGAGCATCAAAGAACTACAAGCCTTTTTAGGAAAAATAAACTTTCTTAGGAGATTTATTTCTAGCTTAGCAGAATTAATTAGATCATTGAATAACACGATGAAGAAAGATTCGACCATAAAATGGACAGTTGAGGCTAAGAATTCTTTTGAAGATATTAAACTAGCCTTAACAAAAACACTAGTCTTGATCATTCCAAAGTTTGATAGGGATTTCATTATATTCTCTTTTGCATCAGAACACACAATTGCTGCAGTCTTGCTGCAGAAAAATGATAAGGGTTATGAACAACCTATTGCATTTTTTAGCAAAGCCCTGAGAGATGTCCATTTAAAGTACAATATAATGGAAAAACAAGCTTTTGCTTTGGTCAAAGCTATCAAAGATTTTAGAGTTTACATTCTATATTCTCATATAATAGCCTATGTCACCAATGCAATAATGAAGGATATACTAACACAAGATGGTCTAGATGGAAAGAGAGGGAAATGGATTGCTACTATGTTAGAATATGACCTAAAAAATCAAGCCAACAAAGTTAATCAAAGGCCAAGGTTTAGCCAAGCTCATGGCTGAATTGAACTGTCAGGCCTTAGACATAAATTTTATCGCAGAAATGGATAATGGAAAGGAGATGGCGACTTCACGAATCAGCTAGGCCTTTATTGAATCACCATGGTATGCTGACATCATATATGTTTTACAAAATTTACAAGCTCCTCCTGAATTATCCAGGACCAAAAGCAGATTTTAAAAAATGAAATCTTTAAAATTTTGCATACTTGACAATGCTTTGTTTTGGACGAATCATGAAGGTATCCGTCTTAACTTTTTATTAAAAGAAGAATCTGACAAGGTATTACAAGAGTTTCATGCAGGTGACTGTGGAGGACATCTTGACTGGAAAACCACTGCGGACAAGATTCTTATAGCCAGTTTCTATTGGCCCACTTTGTTTTCTGATGTAAAGAAATTTGTCACCTCATGTCATAAATGCCAATGAAGGAAAGAAAAAGCTTTTACCCCTTCCCCTAAAACCAATATCTGCTGAAGCACCTTTTCAACAATGGGGTCTTGAATTCATTGGTGAATTCCATCCACCTTCCTCTGCCCAACATAAATGGATTCTCACTACTACAGATTACTTTACCAAATGGATAGAATTCATACCATCAAGGCAAGCTACTAATATTGTTATTATAACCTTCCTTGAATCCAACATCCTATCTAGATTTGGGTGCCTAACCAAAATCATCATTGATAATGCAGTAGCCTTCAAATCTAAGAGAATGATTGATTTCTGTAACAAGTACGATATAACTTTGGGCCATTGCATAGCTTATTACCCCCAAGGAAATGGACTAGCAGAATCCTCAAATAAAAGTCTTGTAAATATCATCAAAAAAATGTTAGAAGACAACAAGAAAACATGGAACAAGAAGTTAGTAAATGCCTTATGGACAGACAGGCTAACCACAAAGAAATCCATTGGTACTAGTCCTTATCAATTAGTTTATGGAATGGAAGTTGTTTTCCCATCTTCCTTGGGAACACCAGTGATGAAGTTGCTCCAAGAGTTGCAAGTTGAACCAAACGATATTCAAATGAGAATCAACCAAACAATTCATTTGCAACAGACTATGGAAGAAGTTTACATTAAGTCTCAAGTTGTGCAGGAAAGGATCAAGAAGGCTTTTGATAAAAGGACTAAGGCAGAAGATTTTTACCTAGGAGACAAATTTTTGAAATGGGACTGAAGAAGAGAGGATAAAGGTAAACATGGGAAATTTTATTTCCTATAGAAAGGCCCATATGTCATCTATGCATTCAGAGGTAATAATGCTTTCTTCCTCAGAGAAATGGATGGCATAGAAGCAAAAGGAGGACCAGTTAATGGTTGAATGATTAAACACTGCATTTAACCTAGTTACCGATTCCACTAATTATTTGTACATATTCTATTTTTCAAAGTTTGGAGTTGATTGGATAGTGAATCTTTGGAGTTGTAGCCCGAAGAGAAGGCCCTAACCTTTAAAGTTTTTACTATCATAAATAGCAATAATGCAGAAAAGTGAAAGGGAAAAATTTGCAGAGTGACATCACAACAATTCAAAGGGCTATTGATCTACACATTCTTGACATTTCACCAGGAAATGCCATCCCCAAGTGGAGCCACTATTAGGTTCCTATACCAATAGGAGTCATAATTTTCGAATCACTGAGAATAAACCTGTAATATGTATATACCTTTTCTTCTTGCAAATGTTTTCCATATTCAAAAAATTAAAAAATGTAAAGAGGGTATGTCCTAAAAGAAAAATCAAAGGACAAAAACGATAAAAAGGTAAAAAAAGATAAAAAAAAATATGAACCCCAAGAAAAAAAAGACCATGAAAGTGTGCTAGTCAAAATGCCACTACTATTTACTTTTTATGCAGAATAAATGATTGTGTGTAGTTTGTAACCTATGCCACAATCCATGATAGACAAAATGTTTAAACTTGGCTATTTCATGTTTATAGATGGAGAAGAAAAATCTGACCAAATAGTGTAATCTTGGCAAATAAGTAGATTAGATAGAGTAAATAAAAAGGAGCTCAACTGTTTAATCTGAGACCTTAGATGTAATAAGGTTAGATTTAGTTAGATTATCATTGTAAAGAAAAGAAAAAATGTTTATAAGGGTTTGCTAGCTCAAATGCACCCTAATAAAGAGAAGTAAAAATGATAGCATGAGTAGATGGGTAAGTAGAAGAAAGGTTGCAGAATTGTGATGACTGTTAGACAAAAGCATATTTATCACTCTCATCATGAAAGTTCTAAGTATGAATGAGAAATTAGACTGGCATAAAGTTCACAAAGTCAAATTGATTAATTTCCCCTCGCCCATTTCACCCTTTATTTAACTAATTTCCCGCAATAAAGTTGAAGTACCCAAAATCTTAAGTCAAAGGGGCTCAGAGCATTTCTCTGACTTTTGAAGGGACCGGACCCTCGGCCCAATGACTTATAGATCTTAAGTACTAAAATCCCCTCATAAACATTCACCCCCTTCAATTCATTCATTTTCCCTTAATAAATCCCTTTTCCTAAGGTTAAACATCATTTCCTAAAGAAAAGCAATTACCCCCATGGATACCCCTTTTTATGAAAAACCCACGAAAATGCCCTTAGCCTAAGTTGTAATGTTTCTATGTAAAAAGAGAAGGAATTACAAAAAACACATTATGCTTAGCGCACTTGATTTATCTTCCGCAATTTTCATATTAAATTTAACATTATTTATATGTTAATTTCCAAAAAATAAACCATTTCATGTATATATTTTATTAAACCCCTTTAATATTAATATCCATACCTCGAAGTTTGAAATATAAACTTTATATTATCCAAACCCCATCAAAAGACATAATTAATCAATCTGCGATTAATTAAAGTCAATCCCATTCACCAATCAAATCCCCCCCCCGATTCTTTAATCCCCACCTTAACTGCTCATTAAGCTAAAACCGCCGCATTTAATTGCCCGTCGGGCCCCTCCATTACCTTTCGTGCAAATCCCGTGATTGATCACTATACGATCTCCCCCCTCCCCATCCAATGGCCCATGTTGATTTCGGAAGGGCCTGAAATTCGAACGATACCTGCCCGAAATGGGCTGTTTTCTGTTGGGCCCCCGAGGTGACATGGTACTTGATGAGTGGAATCCAGTGGCCTCCCCCCAATACCACCAAGCGCCTAAAGGCTGTGCGAAGCAAACCACTTACCGCTAGCCCGCTACCCGCCAAATCTGTCAGTGTTCATCCCGTTATGCGACAAATGGTCACTGTACACCCGTACCCACCAAATTGACTTTTTTGATCATAAATCCAGAAAAGCCCCAAATCATTGTTTTTATCGTTTTTAACTGTAATTTTCCTTGCACGCACCTGTGAACGTTGAAAGCTGTCAACCCATGTACACTTGAATTTGAAGACGCCAAAAGGTCCCATTGCCTTCCAGCCTAATTGAAGCCTTTTCAATTGTTCAGAATTGCCAGTTACCTAATTCACACCCCGTTTCTTCAATTCCAGGTATTTAAGCCACAATCCATTCAAAGCCCTGTTAATTTTTGAACCAATATCTAAAGCTTTCTTAATTAAAATTAAAGGGAACTTTAATAACATAAAACCCACATGGATTTGAACCCCCATTACCTCAAATACTGAAAATTTACTTTCCCCCATTCTTAAATCCACAAGAACTAAGAATGTCTGCCCCTATTACCATGGATGTCAGGCCAATTACTACTCAACTAGACCTAGACCACCTTCCTCTTGTTGCTAAAGATTTCCAAATCAAGGACACCTCTATCCTAGAACCCCCTATCAAACTTTACTGCCGATACAGAGACCAATACCTAAACCAAGATGATAAAATAGGTCTGTGGGAATTTAATTTGCCCAAGTATCAATTCCCTAAGGTGCACATTTTCCCTGAAATCGTTCATTATTGCCATACAAACTACATTCCTAGTCAAAGAGAAGTGATGTCCCCAACCAAACTATACTTTTCACCATCACTGCCGAGTTAGTCAATGAAATGCTGCAACTACAACTAGGGCAGACCTTAACCCCTATTTCAATTGTAGACCCACTAGACAATTTTTCCAAGCTTACCACTGCCAAACTTGCCGAACTACTTCAAACCTTCATCAGGGAGGAAAAGCATGTCCCAACAGAACCTCCTCCATATGTGGCTACCATATTTTCCCCATTTGGTCAGGATATAGTAGCAATGATTTCTTGTGTTTTAGGCTATACCACCAGTGAGTACATAGATGAAATCATTTTAGCTTTCATGTCCATTTTCACTCCAAGACAAACCCCTATTGTAATATATGACTATGCCAAATACATAGCTTATAGGATGCATGAACAATTTCTGAGAATGAGTAATGAAAGAGTATTTAAGTATTCTTCAGTTTTGTACCACCTTTTCTTATATTACCAAGCTGTCAAGTTCCCTTTCACTCTCCAAAAGCTTGACACTAAAGATCATCCTAGGTCAGTAATCTTTTGGACTCCTTTGATACATAAGTATGATTACCCATATCCATACATAGATTTCATTAATATTTTTGTACATCGAGTAGCGATCATGTTGCTAGGAATTCCTCCTCCAAGAATTAGTTCAGATACTAGGAGGATCCTGCAGCTGCCAAAACAACACAAAGTGGGAGATTGGTACTTGCACCAAAATCACACATAAAGTAGGATCTATGGCTATGAATTGGCCCCATATAAACTGCTTAGATACCTCCCAATGAGGTTATTTTCTTTGGAGTACTACAGGCAAATAATCAACTCAGATGAGGAGCATTTTGTTAAGGCCAAAAAGAAGGCCCAACTTAGAATCAAAGATCAACTAGGCCCCTTTGTATGTAATAACAGAGAAGCTGGGAAAGAAGTAGAGGAAAATCCTTTAGATACTTGAACTAAAACAAAGCTTCATGTGGAGATATGACCCCTGTGACTTCATCTGCAATAGGAGACAAAAAATCAAGATGGCTTTACATTCACCACTGAATCCCTAAGATAGAGAAATATGCAAACCAATTGGAGTGGGTAGAGAATACTTTAGTAGGAAAGGATAACACTCAAGTAGCAGTTGAAAATGCTCTAATTGATTTAAAGAAAAGGCTTGATGAAGGTTCTTTCATGCAGGTGCCAGGAGAATCTCAAGCACAAACTGAATCATAAGCCCAGGGAGAATCACAGGTACAAAGTGAATCTCATATAGAAGAAGAGTCCTAGGTGCAAGAAGAGTCAAAACAACCAGGCCTATTAGAGGAATTAAATCAAATAGGTATATAGTAGCCCACTATGAGTACTCCCCCCAACTTGCAAACTCCTCTAAATGAGGAGAAAAGCCTCAAAAGGAAGAGGGAAGAGGCCACTACATCAGGCAGAGCAACCACATAAACATATGCAGAGACCAGCCTAGTCAAATAGCAGAGGTTAAACCCTATTTCAGAACAAGAATTCACAGAAGAAACAGTGGGGGCCACCAGCATTGAAAGAGAAAGAAGCAGGCCTACCACTCCTTCTGGGGGCACACTAGAACCTTCAACATCACATACTCAGATGTTGGAAAGGCAACATAGTGTTGAAGTGTCCTCCTTTAGGATGCCAGCTGACAGGGATCAAAACATTAGAGAAAGGTACAAGGATATAAAGGCCAGGAATGAGAGGCTAAAACCCCAGACTTATGCACAATACCTAAAAATGGCACCTAAAAACGAGACAAGGCTAATGTTAGCCTATGATGTGAAAAAGGGCAAAATGTAGATGACATTTATGAAGCTCACTAGTCAACAACCAAGGACAGAAATAGACTTCAAAAGGATAGATTTTGAAGTATTGGCAAAGGACATACATCCTATTGACCAGATTGAGCTACACTAATAGACAGGGGAGATGATTTACTCCACCTTGACAGGGAAAGCCATCATAGCTCATCAATTGCAAAATTCCCTAAATAACATATTAGCCTAGTTCTAATTAGAAAAGGCCTCTTCACAGGCAAAAGACACCAGAATAAAGTCCTTAGAGGACTTAATAATTGAGTTGGGACATGATCCCAAAGATGTGAAGGCCACTGAAAGATTGATCAAGAAGAACAATGATATAGTTGCTTTGAAGAAGCAACTTAAGGTTCCACCATTGCATCATCCATAGACAACAGAAATCCTAGAGACCCAAAAAGGACAAGAAGAGCTTATGGACTTAGTCCTAAATCTATATGACCAGTTGAAAGAAACAGAGAAAGAATTGGACACGTTGATTCAGTCCAAACAGAGTGAACTGGCCACCACTTCTACAACTGTTATTCCCATAGTGACAACTTCAGTTCCTTCAACATTGGCAGCATCTTTGGCACCAATAGCTCCACCTACCACAACACTGCTAGTTACAACTGAGTCTACAACAACAGGTACCTCAATAGAAAAGAAAACAGAGTTAGTGAAATCCATGGAGGAAATGTCCATCTAGGCAACATAACTTAAAAGGCTTAAGGAGAAAGTGGCAAGCCTAGAAACTGACTGCAAGCTTGCCCAAATACAACAAAGGGAAGAAACATAGAAAGCCTTAAGGATGGGGGAGAAGATTAAGGTCCTAGAGAAGGATCTAACTCTACAAAAGCCACTAGGACAAACTAAAGAGATGCTTTGGGCCAATATCATTGACTATGTCAATGATATTTGGCCATCAATTCAAGTAATATTTGAGCAAACAAAACTGGTGAAAGTGGCCATCGAAGCAATTCAGAAGGTAAAGGAGGACTTAGGAGATTAGCTTGAGGATGCCAATTGACTCATCCACTTCTTGAACAACAAGAACAGGCATGAACTAAATGAGCTTGGTGTGGAGGATAGAAATCAAGCCATCATAGAAGTCAAAAAGGTTCTTTCTAAAAGAAACCTTATGCTTAAAATGGAGGAAAAATGTCATAATATGCAAGTGGGCATTGATAGATTCATGGCAAAGTTTCAAATTTTGAGGGATAAAGGCCTTCCAAGTCCTATGGTCATCCATGACAAGCTAATGACCCAATTGGATTATGTTGACAGATTAAGGAAGTTGTCCAAAGAACATGCAAGCCTTATAATAATTTCCCTAGTTTCTCCTTGTGATCTATGTATTATATGATACTAATAAACCTTGCCAACAGGAAAAGTATTATATGATACTTTAGAAAATCTATATTTCCTAGAGCATGAGGTGAAACATCTATTTTTTACCAAGACTAATTTTTCCAAATACACTGAGGCAGACGAGATCTATAGGAGAATTCTTAAAGTAAAGTTACCTGAGGATGAATGGTGGGAAAAAATCATAGATTTACTATAAGTTACCAAAATAAATCTGAATGAAACCCAGATGAAACAGGTGAACAGGGTCAAAAAGTAGCAGGGTAAAGAGTATCAGTAAAAGACTAAAGACAAAGATGATTCCAGCATACAAATATCAGCCAGCTTAAAGGGGCTCGAATTCAACTACCACAACCAGCACTACCAAAATAAGAGGGACAACATGATGCAGTTTTCCATCTGTCTCTATCTTCATGCTTGAAGATATTTTTATCTCCTTAATTAAATATCAAACTATTATGAGATATTTTGTAATATTTTTGTATAAATACTTCCCATTTCG
>APFE031668290.1:297051-314989 GCA_000404065.3 Pinus taeda
TGCTCTGGGGCATCTCTTTAGAGATTGTCATCTAAATATCAATACCCCAAATTCTGCTCCCTTAGAGAAGCCGGATCAAGATGGCTTCATTAAATTTGCCAATCGTAAAAGAACTCACAAGAAATCCTCCTCAGGGAAAAAACCCCTACAGGACACCACCTCCTTTCCGTCAACGAGAAATAGTTTTGAGGTCCTTTCTAACCCCTCAGCTGACCATATTCTGCATTCAACGCCCAATCCTAAGCCCTTCTCCTCCTCAGCTATCCCTCATCCCTCCCGCTCCCCCTCCAAACCTCGCTCCCCTATCACCACCTCGGACTCCCCAAAGGAGGCCAGCAAGATCTCAGACGGGAAAGAAAAAGAAATGGATATTGATGGTGATCCCAATCAATCCTTAAGCCCATCAATCATTGTAGATGAAGAAAACCAGGTACAACAAATGGAGGAAGAACCTGAGAGCATTGACCTAAATGGTCTTGACATTCTGGTGCTCGAGCAGATCTGCAAAAAGAGGGATTATGATAAGATACCAGAGCACCAGATTAGCAAATTGGAAGTCATTATCTCCAGGGCCTACCAGCAGTAGCAGCTTGGCATCCAACCGGGCAGTCATTGGGATGATGGATTTCCCCCTAAAGACTCTAAAAAGCGAGGGAGAAGAACAGATCTCCAGCAAACCATCGCCTTAGGGAAAATCCTAGTGGATTCAGGCAGGTATGCTAAGTTAACTAAGTACTACAAGCCCTCCCACATTAGTGAATCACGAAGCTAATTTCATGGAATATAAGAGGGCTCAATATCCTCGGGAAACTCAGATTAATAAAAAACATGATAAAGTAGGAGCAGCCACAATTTTTCTTTCTCCAAGAAACGAAGTGTAACAGTATCACTCTTGGGAACATTCTTTCCAAGGCTTGGCCAGATTGTCACTCGCTAGCGGTGGACGCATCAGGGGCTTCGGGAGGTTTGGATATTGCATGGAACACTCAAGTGATTGGGCTGACATACATCCATGCAACTCATCACATTATTCAAGAGACCTTTCACATGTTAGGTACCAACGTTCATGGTCATCTAACCAACGTTTATTTCCCATAGGTAGCTAGCAACAAAATAGCAGTTCTAAACATAATCGCAGAGCTCAATATCAACAAAGTCCACCCTCTTTGGATCATGGGGGGCGATTATAATATGATAACCAAGCTAGAAGAAAAGAAAGGCGGGCGAGCTAGGCTGGAGCAAGAAGACGCCCACTTCAAAGAATTCATCCTAAATAATTCTCTATTGACATGCAATTTGAAATGGCACGCATACATGGAGTAATCGAAGAACAGGAAGGAAGCAAATTGCATCCATACTTGACAGATTCCTCATCTCTGACAATGCGGTGCATCTTGGAGGAGATATTTCTGCATCAATACTCCCTTACTCAAGCTCGTATCATTGGCCTATCACCCTCCAGTGGCAAAGACCAGGTGATGTGACAAGGCGACTTTTTTGCTTTGAGGCTTTCTGGCTTTCACACCCCGCTTTCAAAGACTTCATCAGATCTACATGGACCTCTTTCCCTCCGCCAGTTGGTTCAAAAAATTTTCAGTTTCAGCAAAATCTCAAATTCCTCAAGACCCAAATCAAGCGCTGGAACAAAGAGACGTACGACAACATCTTTCAAGCACAACAGGATTTAAACAAGGAAATGGCAGAACTTCAGTGACAAATTATCTGAGGGGGACGCAATGAAGAGACTCTTGCTCAGGAACAACGAATTCATAACCAATTGGAGGAAAGAAGGAAGCAGGAGGAAATTTTGTGGAGGCAAAAGTCCAGTATTAGATGGCTGAAAGAAGGAGAGAGGAACACCAAATTCTTCCATCGAACCAAAATTCAACAAAGAATGCACAATACCATTTCGTTCATTCAGAATCCAGAAGGGGAGAGAGTGGAAAATCATGCTAAGATTGAGCAGGAGTTCCTAAGACACTTCCAGCAGGTTCATCAAGAGCCCCATGCGGATAGTAGGCCAGCTATAGAAAAAATTATTACAAATGTGCCTAAAATAATTATAGCAGAGCATAATGAACTCCTTCTACACCCTATCACACAATAGGAGGTGGACGCAACTATGCACCAACTCAAGGAAGGCAAAGCCCCTAGCCCGGATGGCTTCACCACAATGTTCTTCCACACTTTCTGGGAACTGATAAAAGAAGAAGTCTGGCTAGTGGTGGAGGGATCGCGTACCCTTCATTGGCTTTTACCCTCACTCAACTCAAACTTCATTGCGCTAATCCCTAAAGAAGAGATCACCAGAACCCCAGACAAATTTCATCCAATTGCACTCTGTAATGTCATATACAAAGTAATATCTAAGGTAATCACCAACAGGTTAAAGCTATTACTGCCCTTGCTCATTTCGCCAGAACAGTCGGGCTATGTGGAAGGAAGACAGATTTTGGACGGCATCATCCTCTCTCATGAAATCATACACTCCCTCAAGCATTCCAAACAAGCAGGTATGATTCTCAAGCTCGATCTCCCAAAAGCTTTTGATAAGCTCAATTGGACTTATATACAAAAAATGTTAACAACTTTTGGTTTCTCGCTTATGTGGGTGCGATGGGTTATGAGCCTTATCTCTTCTACTATTTTCTCCATCCTCATAAATGGCATCCCTTCCCATTCTTTCAGCCCTTCTAGAGGAATCAGGCAAGGCGATCCTCTTTCCCCTTTCCTTTTTGTGCTAATGGTAGAAGGCCTGGGTCGCCACATCAAGCAAGTCCTCCACTCCAGGCAACTCAAAGGCTTATCCATCCACAATCTGCCAGCTATATCTCACCAACAATTTGTGGACGATAATATGCTCTTTGGGTACCCCTCTATTCAAGAAGCTTCTCTTTTCAAATCCCTGCTGAACGATTTTTCAGAAGCTTCAGGCACCAATATCAATAAGGCTAAATCACAAATCTACTTCTTCCATACCCCCTTGTCACCCAATTTGCCATCGCTCGAATCCTGGGCTTCTCCATAGACTTTCTTCCCTCTAAATACCTTGGAGCCCCCCTCATTGCATCTGCCCTAAAGCATGCTTCCTGGCGTATGCTCCTTGAGAAGCTTGAATCTCGCCTAAATCTCTGGACTCATAGAACCCTGAACATTGCTAGTCATTTGGTGCTAATCAAAGCGGTCCTTCAGGCTATGCCACTCTATCTTTTCTCAATCTTGGCAGCACCCAAATGGGTTATCAAAAAAATAAATGCCTTTCAGCGTAATTTCTTCTGGGGCGCAACATGCACCAACCGCAAATGGGCCTTGGTAAGGTGACCACAGTTTGTAAGCCTAAAGAAAAAGGGGGCATAGGTTTAAGGGACCCCAGTCACAGCAACACAATCATGTGGGTGGAAATGGCTAACTGCACCCAACAAGCCTTGGGAAACCATCTGGACTGCCAAATACGCCAACCTTAGACCGCAGGAAGACCTGATCAGATACACCCCCACAGTTAAAGGTTCACTTATATGGACTGCTACAAAACAACATTACTTAATGATCCAACAACATAGTTTCTGGGAAGTGAGAAATGGTTGATCAGTGCGGTTCTAGATGGATGCGTGGAATCAGCTACCGAAGCTCTACAACACACTTGAATAGACTCCAAATCACTACAGGGAAGGGCAACTACAAGAAGAGGTATGGTAGAATTGGATCCAGGAAACAGAATAGGGATGCAGATAATGGAAGCACAGTAATCGAATAATTGAGAACGCAGATCATCACACTCAACAGCTTCTGAAGAGGGAGCTCCAAAATCGACGAATCAAATACTTGGAGGACAAGGACATCCTTCGATGGGGCTACTCGCCCAAAGGAACCTTTACTACAAAATAGGCCTACAAAATCATTTACTCGGATCTGGAGCCCCTGGATCCCATTTGCAGCAGAATATGGTCTTCAGGCATTTGGCCCAAAGTCTCTCTTTTCCTCTGGTTGGTCGGGCACCGGAAAATCCTCACTTGGGACAATCTCAGACATAGGAACTTTCATGGACCCTCTATGTGCGTCAATTGTAAAACCCAGGAGGAAACTTTCCAGCACCTCCTAGACTCATGCTCTCTTGCCAATCAATTGTCGAAGAAGGCAGACTTTTGATGTCAAAGAAATTGCAGAGGGTCGAAAGACATCCTCGACTCACTGCACCAGTGGCAATAGAACCCCTACAAAAGTGGAATTCTCAATCACTTATGGAGAATAATTCCTGGTCTCCTCCTCTGGACTATCTGGAAAGAGAGGAATAAGTGCATATTTAAGGATCAAAGCACTCCGCTAGAAATTATATGGGGCAACTTCTGCCATAACCTCAAGGAGACCTTGGTGCTTTGCAATTGGGCTCAGGACGACTTTCCCTCCACCGCAAGTGAGAAGGCCATTTTGGCAAATTGGAATTTGCAATTCCCATAGGGAAATCATACTCCTACCCCATCTATGTGCAACAACAGTAAAAAGGACTCATGGTCTCCTCCCCCAAAGAACACAATGAAGCTCAATTTTGATGGCGCTTCCAAGGGCAATCCCGGAAATGCAGTATTTGGGGGTATTTTCAGAAACCATGAAGGCTCTCCTATCCTTATTTACTTTAGGAAGATAGGTTGGGATACTAACAACTCGGTGGAACTAGAGGGGCTTTGGCAAGGGCTTCTCCTATCCAGGGATCTCAATTTACAGCCCCTGGAAATTGAAGGCGATTCCCAAATTCTCATCAACATGGCTAAACAACTTCAAAATGGGACTCATGCGAGGAAAATAGCCAATATCTGGAGGCTTGAGGCTAGGCTGGAAGCCATAGAACAACATCTCCACAACAATCAAGCCATTATCTTCAATCATATCAAGAGGGGTGGCAACAAGGTTGCTGATCTCCTTGCTAATTTGGGAGTGGAAGTGAGGCACACTGTGCTTTCTGGCACCATAGACATCATTCAGAATCATGATCAAGCCCAGGAATGCAACATTTTGGTTCAAAAAGATGCAGCTCCCTCGGATGCGGGTGACTGATGCGACATTCAACATGATAGGACTGTGATGGGGCGAGGCAGCTCGACACCTGCCCATCCAGTACGAGGTGTTAAATACAGGTGAAGGGAAGAGTATGCGCGCAAGGCATTCAGGCTCATTCTTTCTGTCCTCTGCAATGGATCCTCCCTCCGCACGCTGCTACCTACAAGAGATGACGGCGATCATCAATGCAACAGTTATGAATGTGGTTTTTCGAGAAAGGTCTGGCAAGCTTAAGGAATGGTACTGCCCTGTGTTTGCGTTGAAGCATTGCGAGTTGTTTCTTTGGGCTCATCCCGTCGACTCTGTTCAAATTCCGGTTCTCTCTGTAGTTTCTTTGCCTTTGACGAGGAAGCTTTATTTGGCCTTCCAAGGATAGCTCCGTCGGCTCATCTCTTTCCATTGGGGGGTTCTAGGTTTCAGTCTGAAGGTTCTCGTGTCGGTTTATCATCTCTTGGTCTCTGTTCTGGCTTTTGGCTTTGGTAGGTGGCTTCGGAGCAATTCCTTCACATCTTTTGGCCCCCTGTTCAACCGTTTTGTCTTTTGCCTGGCCTTTGAGTTGGGATGGTGGGAGACTGGTCCGGGCAATTCAAAGGTGGCTTGTAGGCTCCCGCTTGAGCTTAGCATTCGAGGGCTCTCTCCCGGGTCTCTGTGTCTTTGTTGTTCCACTCGACACTGGCTTGATCTTGGGTCCATTGCACTGCCTGTCTGCAACCTATCTATCACTCCTTCTCTGATGGCTCGTCTTCATCAGAGAATGGGGTGCCGTAGAGGCCAACCCTGGCGCGCTCTGACTGGCTCTTCTTTGGATTCGCCTGCCCCCACCAACGAACTGTTCACTGGTCGTTATCTTGGCACTCGTAGTGGGCGCGGGCGGCGTCATGCCTCTGGTCAATATCGTGGGCCTCCCTCCTCGACAGGCTTTGCCATTTTTTCTTTCAACAACTCCCTGCACCGGCCTCGGATAATCGCCCACATATCCATGGTATTCTATAAGACAACTCAGATGGAGGGTTCAGATTCTCATACGGGAGGCTCGGGGGCAGTCGCTGGTCCTTCTCCTACGATTCATCTTGGAATTGGAGTGGCGCATCAGCATGTACAGGTCGCCCCAGGTTCCAGCACTCAGGATACGGAGATGTTGCCAGTAGATCCCAAACCCTCTGATCAAATCGTCGCTCCTGCTGCAAATGAGCCAGATTTCGGTTGGTGCCGAATTGTGGAAGAACCACATGCTAATTAGCCTGCTCTTGCCGACGTTGGTCTGTCTTTTTTGGTTATGTAATGGCTTACTTCGGGCAAGTTTACTATGGTAACTAGGCTGTGGACTTCCTCTGTTTTTTTGTTGTATGGGTCTCTATGAAGTGGGTTTTGCACTGGCTTCCTTACTTGTTTTCTCTTGGAAATGATGTCTCTTATTAGAGCAGTGTACTGACTACGGTCATTATTTAAATATTTTTCCTCTTTTTAATAGAATTAATCTTACTCAAAAAAAAAAAAAAAAAATCATATATGTTTTAATGAAATCTGAATGGTAAACTAGGAATGATATTTCAGAACTTGCTTTAATGCACTCTATTTTGATTGGTTACCTTCTTAATGTTTTCTACTAAACTATCTTAGTTAGGGAATTCTTAAATGCTCCCTTACTTCTATAGTTTCTCCTTGACAGCTATGTAGCAAAGGGTTCTTAAGTGCTCTTTGTTGATGATCACCCTCTGTTCCTCATTCTAATCCTGATTTAAGGATTCTTCATTGCCCTTTTTCCCTGGTTAGAATCATTCCATCCATCAGCCCTTTGAATATTTTCCTTTTGCTTTGCTAGCCTGCCCTGTGAACAATCCTTTAATGATTTGATCCAGTTAAGCTACCCTTTGATTGACTCCATAGCCCAATGGCTTAAAGACCTAGCTCTATCCATCTGTTCCAAGAATTCCACCACACAACATTCAATCAAAATCAAAGTCCTCATGAACACTAAGAACTAGCCTGAAATCAAATAGAAACAAAGTTAAATTGTAAAGAGAGAGCCCTCTCTGGACTTAGGTTGGCTAGAACTTGAGTCTAACAGATTTGGTTTGTGGTTACCTCGGATTATTCCTTCTTTTGATAACTTCTAGGGAAAACTTCTAAGTGTTAACAATAACAAGCAAGCTTTGGTGGTTTTTCTCCTAGAAGGGTTTCCATGTTAAGCCTTGTTGTTCATGTTTATGTTGCTCATGGTGTGTGTATTAATGTGTTGATTTATTCATATTACGCAAAATTGATGTGTTGTTGATGATCACATGAATGGTTGCCAAGTTTAAATGAGAATAGTATAAATTGGCATACATGATTAAAAGTTAACCTTAATATTGATTCAACCCCTCTTAGTATTAACATTGTTTCTAACAAACTTATATTCACTAGTTTTGACAATGCTCCTTACATTCCTGGTGTGTTTTCAACTACAATTGGAATATAGTTTTTGTGCCTTCTATCTAAAATAGGTCGTCATGCACCATTGTTGAATTTATCCTATTATTAGACCATAATTGTTTTAACTAAAACTTATTATGGGTTGAAAGATATTCACTTTAGTCTCTACAAAATATATTTGATAAATGGGTTTTTGAAATGCTTTTGAGGTATTATAGATTGCACGATCCTATTTGTTGATGATTATAGTTGGAATCTTAAAAATATCAAAATCAAATTTTCATGTTTATAATATTTGAAAAATGAAATAGGGACTAACTCAAGTCACACGAGTTGAATTAATGTCTTGATAGACACGTTTAAGTTTGAGAATGACTAACATTAAAAAATATTTACTAGCATTTGCACCTAATGTTGCAAAGGAAACGTCGTAAGGCATACAATGTGGAGGAATATTGAACTGTGAATGGGCATTTTTGAAAGCAAGGTTCGATGATAATGAGTTTCAATTGAGGAAGCCATGCCTAAAACCCTATTTGGGGGTTAAAGTGACTATAAAATGGAATTGAATAGTCATAAATAGCCATTGAAGTTGTTTAAACACCTTTGTATCTCGATAAAGATTGCCTAGTTGAAGGTGAAGGTAAACAAATGAATCCAGGTGAACATGTCGATGATAATGAGTTTCAATTGAGGAAGCCATGCCTAAAACCCTATTCTAGGGTTAAAGTGGCTATAAAATGGAATAAAAATAGTCATAAAAAGCCATTGAAGTTGTTTAAACACCTTTGTTTTTGGATAAAGATTGCTTGGTTGAAGGTGAAGGTAAACAAATGAATCTAGGTGAACAACAATTGGGTATCCATATCGATTTGGATAAGGTTATTTAAGAAATCATTATTTAAATGAAAAATTTAATTAATATCAAGATATATTTAAAACATGTATTATGTTCATTAAAATAAATTGATTTTTTTTTTTTAAATATGTTAAAACCCATTGATAATGAATTGGTTGTAAAGACATAAACTATCAAAATGGTATTTCATCTTGAAACATCCTTTTTCAAGTTTCAGTTGGAAAATACAAGTAGTAAATTGTAACGAAAGAGGTTAGAGAAGAAATATAATATTCCGAAGAACATTGTGGCTGTCATTCCATATTTGAAGTTGCATTGAAATTTGTTGGAGGCATCAAAGACCTGAAGAAGCAGTAATGAACCTACAAAAAGTATATTTTGTTCGGATTTGTAATATGTAAATTAAGTGTGGAAATTTATTTGTAATATTTTGCATGTGAGTTGTGTTAAAATGAAATTGGGATGAATGGAAATGAAGTTACAAGGGAGAGAAACAAGGCGCAATCTAAAGATTGGAGGGGAAATGAGATATGAAATCTTTTATTGGAATGTGCCTATGTAATGATGTATGGAATCTAGATTGTACATACAGGTGCATTGAATATATAGACATTATTACAAGCCCATTCAAACCCAAGTGTGACATCAACTTTAGATTCACTAAACCCTCAGATGAGTTTGTGCTAATTATAGCCTAGGTTGGTTTGGTAATAAATCTGGGTTTTACTTGGATTGAACTTACTACTAAAATAACAAAGGTTTTGGTCTTTTTTGAATTAAAATTCATGCAATTTGAGTGTTTTTGCAAAGTAATCTGCATTTTCTTTAACATTGTATACAAAAAAGGTAGCTGCTCTATAGCAAGCCTCGGAAAGATGTCCATGATTATTAAATAAAATGAGGTCAAGATTCAATGTCATTGAATAATATTCCTAGTGTTAATAAATATAAACCTATGCTAGTTTATTTCATGAACGGAATAATCAGAGCTAAAAATAGTCACCAAGGGCTTGCAGACTACTTCCTCAATTTATCCTCTACACTCTAACTTATTTGTAATGCATCCTAGCATGTGAAGGGTGTGCTAGTTAGCAGAGTAGGGTAAAGTCTAAAAAAGGCTTAAATACTTGTTATCATCTCATTTCTCTAAACCATCTCTCCCTTGTTTCTGCACTCCATTCATTCAATATTTCAAGTATTCACTGCCTGTTATCTTCCTTAACTGCTTAATCCATTGAATTCAGTCCAAAACATAAATACCAAGATGCCTACAGCTACTGCTACTCAATCGATAAGAAACATCCCCAAAAGAGTGCAGGTGAAGGCATCCATTGCCTCTTCCCTCGCCCAATCCATCATATCAGTGTTAGGATACCCTAAATCCTTCAACCACTCTGTTGTTTCCTCTTCCTCTTCTCTCCCGACTGCAAATCATTTGAGAGCACAATGAATGACTTGCAGATCAAATGGGCTTATCTCCAGAATGTTGATACAAATTTGAGTTTCTTTCATTACAAATTCAGTGATGTAGAAATTAAATCATTATGGATGAAAGCATGGGATTCGCAGACCTATTGTCCAAATCATTTTCTCATTTGTCTGACTCTTTTCCTCAGATTTGAAGCCTTGCAACATTAATGGAGTTTTCTCTTTATGTTGTAGTGAGTCACCAAATATAAAAAGGGGAAATATTTTCTACTACAACAGCTTTTCCTAGTTGCAGTTGAAAAGCTCTGAAATACAAAGTTTGTTGATTAGAGATTTTGAGTTGAAATATATGGCACTTGATTCCCCTTCGCATGTTTAACTACTTTTGATCCATTAGTGTTGTTTATAAATTTCATCTATGTATTGGATTGATAGAAATACCCATTAACATGTAGAATAGACTTCAATCCTATTTTTTACATCCAACAGCTAAGAGTTTATTAATTCATCATGCTTTTGATCCATAAGTGAGTGGCTATAAACCTTAACTTTGCACTGAGTGATGAATCATTTTCATATATGTGCTTTTAATGTGTGGTTAATTAGCATGAATTTTCTTTGAATGTGTGGTTAATTAGATATGAATCGTTTGCATGAATGTGCTTTGAATGTGTGGTTAATCATATATGGATCATTTGCATGAATGTGTGGTTAATCAGGAACTCAACACTCACTTTGAATGTGTTGTTAATCATTTGAATGTGTGGTTGCATGAATGTGCTTTGATGTGTGGTTAATAAAATATGAATCGTTTACATGAATGTGTGGTTAATCAGGAACTCAACTCACTTTGAATGTGTGGCTAATCATTTGAATGTCTGTTTAATGAAATATAAATCGTTTGCATTTTGGTAGTGAATGTTAATGATTGAAGTAACATGTAGTTGAAGTTATTAAAAAGCTAAAATATTTTCTATTGTTTATCTTATAACTGTTTAAACTGGAAGGAGATTATAACTGTTCACATAGTTGAAATTTGGAGGAGATTCTTTCATTTAGGTTAATGAAATGAAACTCTAAACAATTTATTTTGATTTAGGTTATTGATGGTCAACAAATTATTTTGAGCTTATAATTGTTCACTTATTTCATGCTTTCATTCGGAGTTGATTATATCATTTAGATTTATTATGACCAGAATCTAATGTGAGTGTCAAATGTGTAGGATGGAGAAAGTAGACGTTATGTGTATTCACAATAGAGCTAAAATTATGGGAACTATAATTTGTGTGGGTGGAGCAATGGCTATGAGTTTCCTTCAAGGTCCTGCTCTAGCCCAACTTTGGCCTCTGTGGGGACAATCAACATCAGTTTCCAACACTAATACAATACACCTAGTGGAAACCATTCTACATGAGGGAGATTCAGGCAACTAGATTATAGGGTGTATTTACCTTATCTCAGCAGTGATAAATCTTTGATGTTTGTATGGAACAAATTTAACTTTTTCAAAGACGGTTGACTTCCAACCTGGGAAGGCAATAACTCCATTTGGAGGCAACCTGATAGATCTAAACATTCAAGAGCAGTGATATCTCCAAGAGTAGTGATATCTCCAAGAGTAGATTTCCCTGAAAGCTTGGAAGCATTTCCAGACTTTTACACCTAGAAAGATTGATGTATTGAAAATTTTTTAAATTTCCAAAGGATCTTGGAAGCATCTTCAAACTTTTACACAATCTCAGATTCATGGTTTGGAGATTTCTCATATTTTTAAATGAATCTGGAAGCATCTTCAAACTTCCACACAGTGTGAGACTGATATGTTTGAGAGTTGTTAGATTCCCAAAAGAATTTGGAATCATCTCCAAATTGCTACACATAGAAAGATTGGCGTGTTGGAGATTTACCAGATTCCCAAAGGAATTTGGGAGCATTTTCAAACTTCCACAGTCTGTCAGATTGATGTGTTGAAGATTTGTCAGATTACCAAAAGAATCTGGAAGCATTTCCAAACTGTTGCACTTGGACAGATGGAAGTATTCGAGATTTTTTAGATTCCCAAATAAAATTGGAAGAAGTTTCAATTTCAGGCACCCTATGCGGGTTCGATATCTCAAGAAGCTCAGATAACAAAATTCTTCTGGTAGCATTGCTACATCTGCATATGTCAACAATCGTGGATAATTTAGTACAATCTTTTCTAGGTGCTTTAGCGACCTTAATGACTTTGGAAACTCGAAAAGTGGAGCTTCAATATTTAATTCCTGCAAGTGGAGAGGTGCCTGCAATGTTAAGTACATTTCGATTATATAAGAAATTCAAAAGATAGGATGATTCTCGCTCTGCAAATTGCTGCATCTATATGTACGTACCTCAGATCGAGATTGCCACAATCTTTTCAATTCCCAACCGAACACTTCTAAAAATCTTAAATCGCGCAATGGAATCAAAGAAGGTAGTGATGAGTAGATCGACACATTCCAACGGAGCCATATGAGTTTTGGTGACCGCATTGAAGTCAAGATGCTTTCAAAGTTGCCTTCAGCTTCAATAAGTTGTAATTTCCTGATTCTGCAGACCTCTTGACTCGAACTTGTATTCAAGGGCAATTCTAATTCTGAATGGAACACTTCCTGATCTTCATCCTCCCCAATAAAGGTGTACCAAGGAGCCATCACAAATCCATGCACTTCTATTATCACTTGTTTGTGGTTTGAAAACAATAAACTATTATTAACATGATGTGTGGCAGACTGTTTTGAATAAAAAATACTGAAAGTTATTTAGACATTCAATAATTAGGATGGCTCAAACACTTATAGAGGATGATTGTTGCAACAATTCATGAAGATGAAGATTCTTTATCGGTCGCCAAAGCTGACGTGGTAATAATTCTAGACAATCCGCAATACCTCTTCCCAAATCTATGAGGTGATCATGCATTCTTATTCTATTTTCATCGTCCAACTCGACAAGACACTTGTTGAGCAGATTTTGAAACCCTACCAAACCCTTCCATCCTGAACCCCTCCATATTCTTACCCATGTATCCTTGTCTTTTCCTATCGAAAAACAGGCGATATCTAAAAGTATTTGCTGCTCCTCATGATTGAGAGAGACGTAACTAATTTTAAGGCTCCTTTTTATCTCTGTAGGTAATGTTTGGTGAAGTCCATTCAGTTGCTCTTCCTAGTAAAGTTTTTCCTGTCCACAAGCAAGCACCCCAAAAACTTTCAATGATAGAGGCAAACCATGGCATGCCTTTAAAAACCCATCTACAGGATTTTCAAATCCTGGTAGTGGATATGGCTGGAAAAAGGCATGCAAGCAAAACAACTTAGAAGGTTAGCATGCTGGGACAAGTTTCTTTCTATGGCTAAGGACATGTGCAAATATAGAACGATCTAAACCTCAAAATGACATGCCTGTTTGATATTGAACCTGGGCAATCAACGTGGCACTACTTTAGCATACGATCCATCTTGATCTTTGCCCGTCCACCTGACCTCCGAGGGCTTCACTTCATAGAAGACCGGAAGAATAATAGCCATTTCTCAAACATTATATCAGATTAAATCATCACCCGTTTGCTTCGATAGCATTCGATTTTCTATTTGATTAAATTCAAAACAATTCTTAAACATAAAATGTTTAAAGATAATTCAATGATTTACTCAAATGTACATAATAAAAATCCTTTCAATGGCGTGCACTTTGCACATTGTATAGCAAAGCAGATCATGGGCTAACTATTGACTACAATTGACTCATAGTTAAACCTCAATAGGCAGTGATATAAGCAAGATTCAATTACATTATTACAGACTATAGCCTGGTCATTCTTCATCATCTGTATTCACCATGCCAACGATTTATTCATTGGTAGGCAGCGTCTTTCCCGCTGATAGACACAATCTCTGTGTTAATGGTGGAGTCGGAACGCATGTCCAATTTTACATTATCTAAGATCCAGGGATGATCTACATCATTCCAATCATCATGTTTAAACAATAATTTAGTACCTCGCCCAATCTAAAAAGATTTTGGATATCAAGAAAGCTCAAAGAAAATAAGAACTCACTCAAGATTTGATCGCAAGAAAATCGGTGTCTGTGGTTCTTATACTGCATTCCTAGAACGAGTTCCTTCACAGAATCCGATATGGAGGGCAAGAAGTAGTAACTCAACTTTGGGTCTGCCTTTTGTATTTGCTCATACGTGACCACGACATCGCTCACTGCAAAAAAGGGTGTCCTCCCTAAGAGCATATGGTACAACACCGCGCCTGCGCTCCATATGCCAACCTTGTACGACTATCCAGTTCCATGCAACATCTCTGGAGCAGAATATAGCAATGTCCCCACGCTATCGAATTCAATGATTTTATTTTGACCACCTACAAAAATAAATAAGCCATCAATATACTACAAGGCTCTACAATATTTACAAATAAATCTTTAAGAAAATTTCTGCAATGTACCATTCCAAATTGACCTATCAAAATTCCCAAGTTTAAAATCCCATGTACAGGGGTGTGCATTGTTTCCAGCATTTGATATAAAAATACTCAATGGGTTTACATCTCTGTGAATGATTTTCCATGAGTGGCAGTATTGAAGCGATTGAATAAGAGATTGGATTATTGTGGCTTCTAGTCTCTCAAGAACGACGACATGTGCGTCAATAAGATGCTGGAGATCTCCCCCATCACACAGCTCTGAAATCATGTACACATCCTTCAGGCTTGTCGAGGAAGACTTGCAATCCGTTGGAAATGAGGCGACAATATTTGTAACCATTAGACTAGTGCACAAATTATTTCAGCAAGTAATTTTTTGTAACCATTCTAATCTAACGGCTGAAACCTTTACAATTGTCTAACATATAATCCTATGGCATATAAAGATGACAGGTAGGCAGAGAGGAGAGTTGATTTCAAAGGGAAACTCCTTACAGCGTAATAAAAATTTGATATGATCCATAATTTCCCAACTATAAAATTGAATATGAATCTACACACTCTACCTTCCCATTTCCATAGGCCTCAAAACCTAGCAATGGATTGACCATGTTGCTTCAATATAAATTACAATCAGGACACCAAATCACTTGTGCTACATCCTACTATGTACACGAGGCATGCTTTGTGATAGCAAATCGTTTTGTAAGGATGCTAATAGTGACTAACTTTCGAAACAAATAAGTAAGATGCAGGAACTAACCATAATGCTCATGTTTTTGTACTTGAATCTTGATATTGTGGTAACAATTCAAACCTCGGAAGCATTAGATGAGTCAACTAGATAGCCATCCTATATGCATTTGTAGAATCTTGCTATCTAGATGGTCATTAAAATATGTCCAGTACTACCACCTCATCATAAACCCAAAGGGTCGTCATGATCAACTTCTAGATCTTTTTCTTGGTCTTGGAAGTAATAACTCAGATTTTGGGAATTTTAGTTTAGGTGTCTGTTGTTTATGTCCCATTTCTTAAGCTTTTTTTTGTTGAGATGCCTTCTTAGCATGCTTTGATGGCCTTCCAACTCCTCGTTTTAAGAGAGGCTCTTCTTGGGTGGTGTTGATGGTAGTAGTAGATGCTAATAGTTGTTTTAGAGGAGGATTCAAATTTTCCAAAGAGTGTTTCTTGAGCTCCTTTCCTTCTCAATTGTGTTTAAGCTCTTAATTGGCTTGGAATGTTGCTTGAGATTTTGTTTGTCTCCAGAATGTGGGTGGAGCTCTTCAAAGTTGCGAGAAGATCACAACAGTTATTTTCCACGTCATTCTTGTTGTTGGAACCCTTTTTCAATTCAATTTTAGTGTTGATTGTAACTTTCTTTGTTTGATGGTTGTTAAGCAAGGTCATGATTGGTTCCTTAAGATATTGTGTATCCCTTATTCTTTCCTTTGATTCCACAACAAATTTTTCTAATTTTCTCTGTTCTTTGGAATTTCCTGCAGATGAGTTAGTAGTTGTTCTTACCTTGGCAGCATCAATTTTGTATTCTCACTACTTCTCCAGAATCTGGGTCATAGATGAAGCTACAAAAATTTCAACAACTTTTTGTTAGTCAATCTTGTTTTCCTTAATCTTGTCATCCTTTGTTTCATCGTCCTTTATTTTTTCACCTTATTGGTTAGATACACTTGAAAGTTGAATGACATAAGGAGACGATTGTTCCAAAGTTGGTTGTGCACCTTTTGCACCACCCATCTTATATTCACCATGAGATGTCTTTGCATTTCTCTTTCTATCAGGAACAGTTGGAGTAGGATTAGTCTTAGATGACAAGGAAATTTTTGAAAGCTTCCTTGGCTTTCTCTTTCTCATGGAGGGTCCTTCTTCTTTGAATAAAGCCTCCATATGAAATATGTTTTTCATATCCTTTGTGGAAAAATCACGGAGTCCATATGTAGTAGCAAACTTCGGTGATTTCCCTGGATAATAAATGAGTGCATTTTTTGAACACAAGAAGTAGATCCCTAAAAAACTTTACATTTCTAGAGTAAGAGCCTTTCTCTAGCCTTAACCTCACCATTTCCAAGTCCACATGCCTCTGAATCATGATTTAGTAGTACATATTATCCTGCAAAGCAAATTGTATGGTTGTCATTATTAGAGATATTCATATTGAAAAACAAATCATAGATAAAACTACAAGTCCAAGTCCTTGTTATAGGAACTAAAAGACCTAATAAGCAAAAATTTTATTGAAGGATAACAAATCCATTAATATATTTTCTTCTAAAGAAATAAAAATATATTTAAATCTTAATTCACTCTAAAAAACTAAAATATAGAAGCAAAAAAATCTCATAATCCCTATTTGATTAAATTTTTTGGGTTTCCTATGGTTTGTGCTCGTTTTTCCTAAAACATGTGACCAAGGGTAGTTTTTATCTTATAGGATTTCCAATGTGGATAAAACCACCCTATCCACTAAACCAAACATTGAACTGAAGTACAATCAATGACTAAATCACAAGATGGTATAACGGTTGATGATGAGGTCAAGAGTTTGATCCCTACAGACAATAGGTTCTTGAGAGATTTATATTTCTTGGAAGGGTTAGGAGTAAGGATAATGGAATAGTGCTCATTGAGGGTTTATAAGGGTGGAGGGTGAATTTTCTATAGGCGGGAATTGGGAGGTTGGGGGCAGTCAAAACGATGGAGGGCGAAGCTGGTTCCAAGTAACAGAGAATGGAGGACTTGAATCGATGTGTCGTGGATCGCCCTCCTATGTTCCTAGTACCTTAACAAAAAACCGAATGAATCGCTACCACGTGTTGAAAAATAATTGGTTGGAGTATGATGAAAATGGAGGGATGGGATTGGTTGGGACAAACAATGCTTTCCCAACCAACTCCACAGAGGGAACATCTTCAGTGTAATTAAAAATATCATAAAAATAAATTAAATTAGATCTTTATATTATAAAATAAAAATAATTAAATATGCTTAAACATTTATATATTAAGAAAACATGTAAACAAAATTCTTAAGCATGGAGATTTACCGTATCATCATGGAGATTCGTGAATCTTAAATGCCTTTGTTACAATACCATGGCCAAATACTATGGCTTATCAATACCCAAGGCCAAAAACCATAAATCATTTCTTTGGACACTTGTTCATATGATATCTTTATTAATTAATAAATTTAATTAAAAGGAAAAACTACATAATACTTTGGAGATCACTCTCAATTTTTTATTTGTGTATATTACTAAAATAAATTTAGGATATTCCATGGAGGTTAGATCCCTACCATTCACCTTATAATTACTAATAATTAAATTAAATTGTGGTAGCCTTATTCCAAAATAGACACACCTATTGATGTATGTGCATGTTAAATTTTTATCTATTGCTTTATAGTTATTCACCGGCCTAGATCCATCTTAATTCTAGATTTACCAAGTGCCTAAAAGGATCAAGAGATGCAAACCTCTTTTAGAGAGAAAATAGATTTGATTCCTTTCGGAACTTGGTAGATCCAAAGTTAAGATGGATCTAGACTAACTTATTCCCCCTTCAAATAGACTATATTCCACATGAATATCATGGATCAATACCATAAATTCTCATAAACATGAAACTAAAAAACCACCAATAATAATTTATAAAAAATAATAAAAAAGAATTATTAAACTCAATTTTTAAATTAAAAATATA
>APFE031668296.1:10892-45612 GCA_000404065.3 Pinus taeda
CATTTAGTACCAATTCCTCTCTCTTGGCCTTGGAAATCATGGACTGTAAGAGTGTATTAGGCCCAAATTCCAGGCGAATCATTTCTTGATCTCCCAGTTTTGATATGCCCACAATCCTTCCGGTAATTTGTCAGCCCAATCCTTTATGTGCATATTTACCATTTTTTTGAGGATGGACTCAATCACCTTATTCGTGGACTCCACCTGAACATTTTCTTGCGGGTGATACAATGTAGATTTCCTATGCCATATTTTGTACTGCTCCATCACACCCTGTACCAGATTAGAAATAAACTACGGTTCATTGTTAGAAACAATTTCTCTAAGCACACCAAATCTAGTAAATATTTTAGTAAAATAAAATAAACAACAACTCTTTCAATAGCAAAAGAAATAGCTTTAGCTTCTACCCATTTTGTTCCAAAATCTGTACAAACCAAAATATGTTTTTATTTGATGATGTTGGATTTATTGGTCCTACGAAACCAATGGCCCATTTTTCAAAAGGCTCAATCATAGCCTGAGGACATAAACTCATTTCATAGGTTTGATTAGGCTAGCAAACTCGTTGACAACTATCACACCGCTTGACATATTGTTTGGAGTCCTTAAACAATGAAGGCCAAAAATAGACAGCTCATAACACTTTGTATGCAGTCTGCTTATTGGCAAAGTGACCCCTGCAAGGTTCATCATGGGAATATTTTAAAATATCAAACAATTCTTCCTCTCTTACACATCTACGAATAATGAGATTTGCTCTGGTGTAAAAGAGGTCTCCTTGGATGCAAGAATATGCAACATTTTTGTGTATGATATTTCGCTTTTCACGAGCGGTTAAGTGAGGTGGTAATTTTCCAATGTCTAAATAGTTAGCTATATTAGTAAACCATGGGGATTTTGTTGACACAACAAAAATATGTTCGTTAGGAAAATCATCATCAAAAAGAATTGCTTCACCAGGATTATTTAACCTTGAAAGATAGTCTGCTACTACATTTGGTTTTACTAGTCTATCAACAATATTAATATTAAATTCCTGTAACAATAGTAAGCACCTAATCACTCTACCACTAGTTAATGGTTTATTCATCAAATATCTTATTGTGGAATCATTAGTATGCACAAAGACTTCATATCCTGTAATATAATGTCTGAATTTATTAATGGAAAAAATTACAACTAAAAACTCTTTCTCAGTAACTGTATAATTGAGTTCGGTGGGTGACAAGTTTTTACTAATGAAATAAATAACAAAATATTGTTTGTATTCTTCTTATCCTAAAGCTACACCAATAGTAGTATCTGAGACATCAGAGAAAATATGAAATGGTAGGAACCGATTTGATCCTCTCAAAACTGGGGCATGGACTAATTTTTCTTTCAATGTCTCAAAGGACTATTCACAATCTATGGTACAAGAAAACTCACTATCCTTAGCCAAAATTCAGAAAATGGGGGTGGCTGTCCTTGAAAAATTCTCAATGAATCTCCTAGAGTAGCCCGCATGTCCTAGAAAACCTCTCACTTCCCTTTGACTTTTGGGTATAGGGAGATTGAAAATGACTTCTATTTTTGCATGGTCAACCTGGATACCTTTTTAGGGAACAAGATGGCCAAGAACCACCCCCACCTTGCACATTAATATTCATTTCTTGTCACTCAAGGCGATATGAGCTTCTTGGCAGCGAAGAAGCAATTTTTCTAGATTATTGAGGGCTTCCTAAAATGAATCACCAAACATAGAGAAGTCATCCATATAGATTTCTACACACTCAAGGTCAACAAAAATAGCCAAGGCTGCCCTTTGAAAGGTAGTCGGGCATTACATAGCCCAAAGGGAATCACTCAGTAAGAAAATGTACCCCATGGACATGTAAAAGTGGTTTTGTCTTAATCCTCAGGTGCTATTTGTATTTAGTTATATCCACTAAATCCGTCTAGAAAGGAAAAGTACTTCTTACCAGAAAGGGTGTCGAGTACATGATTGATGAAAGGAAGGGGGAAGTAATATTTAAGAGTGGATTTGTTAAATTCTTTGTAGTCAATACAAATGCGCCATCTCCCATCTTTTTTCGAGACTAATACTAATGGAGAGACCCACTGGCTGTCAGAAATGGGATAGATAAAATCAACATCTAATATTTTTTGCAATTCTTCCTTTACAACGTCTCTTAGAGCTAGGTTCATTTCACTTTGGGGTTGTTGGACAGGTCGGGCTCCATCCTGAATATAAATATGGTGTGTACAAGTTTTAGGAGGGATGCCTTTCATATCTTCATAACCCCATGCAAAGGCATCAAGATGGTTTCACAACAAATTGACAAGTTGTTCTTGCAGCGAAGGATCCAAGTCCGAACTGAGATACAAGGATTTACCTAGACTAATCTCAAAAATAGTGGTATCAAGCTCAAGAGTACAAAAAGGTGTCACTAGAGATGGTGGTGATGGAGGTAGAGAGTCATATATTTCCATAAAATCTAGACTAAAAATCTGACTCAATGACTCAAAATTAAGCATGGTGTCTAGATTTTTCATGAAGTCTTGAATCTCACCCTCCTGCAAGGTCTGAGTGTTCTGATGTATCAAGGAAACATAACGAGTCTCCTCATTACTACTGTAGTCTAACCATAAAGTGTATAGAAGCTCTTGAATCAATCTAGTGGGTGGTTACAAGATGACCTTCTTCTTGGAATCTCCATGGGAAATATACATATCACTAGATTGACATCTGATATAAGCATCAATCATAGCAAGCCATGGTCATCCCAGGATCAAGGGATGTACTCCCACATGATTCTTTGGCTGAAGCAAAATGAATCTGTGGGATATTCCTAAGAGTCTAGGGAATCAACCACATCATCCAACACCCCTTCTAACTTGATTTTAGATCTATATGTTAGTTCAAGCACAATGGGAGTAGGACGAATATGGACCAATCCAAGTTGATCATGGTTTGCTTGGTCATAACATTAATGGCTTCCCCTAGGTCTATAAGTACATTGGAGACAAGGAAATCACATATCTAAACAGACACAATAGGGTTTCCGAGGTGGGTATAATTTTCCATGTGCATACACCTCGTCATTAACTTTGCTGCCCTACCAACAAATTGAATAGTTTGATGTTCCAATCTTCTCCTTCTTGGCTTCTTGAGACAAAGTTCCCTAATGATTTTTTTACAAATGGGGATCTCTTTAATAGCTTGAAGCAAAGGTACCCTTATGAAAAGGTTCCTAAGCTCAGAAGCTAGGCTAGACTCAGGAATGGGGTGTTTCTTCTCCATGAGCAACCTCTCTAGATAGGGAGGCCGATTGGAAGAAGATGGCAAGGGATTATAAGGTACAAGGATACGTTGAATGATCTCATGTTCTTCAGAATGGTCAGAAGTTTCCTCCCCTCCTTTCTCATTGATAATCACCATAGGCCGCTTTTTATTTTTCGAGGTTACTACTTTCCCTACTCTCAATTGGAGATCATTGACTCCAACTAGCATAGACTGATATCTGGATGAAGAAAGTGGGTTCATATAATGGATCATTTGTACTGATTTATTATTGGTGTTGAGTAAAGGTTGAACAGGTAGCTGAGAAGGTTGAAATAGTGGAGGTAAAGGTAATGGTGGCATAGGTTGACTCAGCTGAGGTAATGATGGTTGTGGTATTAGGTAAGGGGCATATGTAGGAGGGTATGATTGTATAGGTGCATGATAGGAATGATGTGAATGATGTGAATGGCTTTTCCCTCTCCATCCTTGTTGCCAAGATTGGAAGGGTTGTCCATATTGATATTGGTTCCCATGCTACCAATGTTGAGAGTGACCAGTGTTAGGATATGAATATGAGTGTGCATTATAACCAAAAAAATGTGGTGGATGTTCAGGAACCATAACTGCACTTACCTAAGGCCAATTTCTTCATGCTCCCATAGCATGTAGTGATTCGACTTCAGGTTGTCCTCCTTCAAGTACAACTTTAAGCCCTGGTATGGAGGGACATTTTACTGTAGCATGGTTATCTGTACAAATTGCACATTTATTAGTTTCTTTAATATCGGGAGGACATTCTATGAAAGGATGCTTTCTTTTACATCTTGGAGAGAAAATAAACAATGACTCTTGCTCTTCTACAAGTTTTTGGTGAAACTTCAAAGATTCTATTTGTTTACTAACAGTATTCATTATTTCAATTTTCATATTGTCCATTTTGTTTTCTAATACAATATACATAGCATCAGTAGATTCAGTTTTCTTGTTTCTATTATGAATTCCTTTACCGGATCTATATTGGTTCCTCGAGAATTTCCTTCACAAGTCATAGATCTCATCAAAAGGTTTTTGAATAATATCCCCTTGTCCTAACATATTTAGATTGTTCCTAGCATCATGAGTAATCCCACGTAAGAAAAAGGTTCTAATGGTACTTCAAATTTGTGCTTTGACCTTTGGAGGATGTACAAGAATCTCTCCAAGTAGTCCTCTAGCATCTCATCATCATTTTGCACAATAGTAAAGATTTCATCTTGAATATATCTAGTTTTACAATCTTCCTGATATTTCAATAAGAACACTCTCTTCATTTTCACCCAAGAAGTTATAGTGTTTCCTCCTAGTCCCATGAACCAGCAGAGTGCTACATCCTTGAGAGTTGTAGGAAACAACTTTAACTTTTGTGCATCAGATGAATAATCATAGCTTCTACACAAAATATTAAACTCAAATAATAAAGAGTCTAGGTCTTCATGTACCTTACCATAGAAATGATGAAGAGCTGATGGTGATATATTTTTCATTTGTACTTGTGTATTAGGATTCATAATCGGGAATCTGAAAGTGAATTGTTCCTCATTTACCTAATTTTCACCACTTCCTTCTGCATGGACTTCCTTTTGTTCCATTGTTGTTCTTCCATATGAACTGATCTCAATAGGCTGAGAAGGCTGACTATGGATTCCAATAGTCCCCTTCTTCCCCTTTATGGGTTGTGTCACCCCTGGGCCACTGCTACCAGAGCCCAAGTGGATTGTTCTTGCGTGATGAATCTGAATTTGTTTGGACTTTATTCCTGCAAAAGAAGGCCCAATATGAGATTTGGTTTTAGATTTGTCAGTATTTCTTTGGCCCCTAGTGGGCTTCATACCCCTACCTCTTTTAGGCATTCATTTCAAAAATATGACAAAATGAAATTCAAATAAAAACTACAATTTTCAAAAAAATAAATCAACACCTATAAATTCCTTCAAACAATAGAAGCACGCTGCAAAAAAAATAATAGTAGACTCATGCCTATTGAAAAAAATGGAAAATTCTTACCAATTCAAATCGCCTCCCTAGATACGGCGCGAAAATGTTGGGTGTAGGAATTGCGCTTAAGCAAACTCCTCAACACTTAATTGTCAACTAGAGGGTTTTGTAAACATAGAGATGAAGCACAGGCAATGCCAGAAGTGGTATGAACTTTTCCTATTCACAGTCTTACTTCTTAAAGGAAAAGTTTGCAGAATCATATAGAAAATAATCTTAAAGGTGATTGATACCAAAGCAACTCTAGTGCTAGAATGTAGAAGAACAATTTGCAAGTAAATCAAGTAAAGGAGTTTTCACTCAACTAGAAGAAATCTTAAATGCTAGAATGAAATGCTATGTTTATCTTCATATAGATGGCTAATAGTCTAACAAGTAGGCCCTTGTAGAGTTTTGTTTTCCTCTTGATCTTTCTTCTACACAAATAACTTGTTCTTGTACTATTAAAATCTGCTTGCACTAGTGTAGGTACAGTGCCTTTGTGTAAAAGTATATTTTTCCTCCCTTACTGAAGATTTATGTCTTTGTGGAGGTGCTCTAAGCCTTAGGGCTTAGAGCACTCTATTTCCGTGACAAGAGACCAACTCTTGCACCGAGGCAGAGTTTCCTTCACAAACTTTCCAATTTACTTTCAAAAATATTGAAAGACGTGCTGAAAAGAATTGCAATTGCAAAAAAAATTCAAAGATAAATTATCTATGGAAAAGAAATGCTTTAAGTAATTAAATCTTGCAATGGACATAAATTTCATGAAATGAAAGAAACTCAAAGTAATCAAAGAGTAGTCTAAGCGATCTACATGTATCAGCTAGCTTCGGCAATCCACTGAAAATGTTATGTTCTTGGTCCATAAGTCATAAAATGCAAGTATAAAGTGTGTGATAAATTCATGTAATCGTTCTCAAATCCTTTAGAAGTGCACTCTTAATGTTAAGGATGATTACTGAAACTAATAATATATTTTCTTGCAAAAACAACTTAAAATGGTAAACAATAAGAGAAATGCAATATTTGCTGTGAAAGAAATAACTAAATTAGAACTGGTACAGGAAGAGACTTCCTACATGATCTGAGTGGAAGAAAATCGTGACCAAAATTGTGAGTAAAGAAATGCAAGAAAGGAATTACAAGAAAGAAATAAACTCAATCAACTTCCAAGCCACAAATTTGCTCACACTTTACTACGAAATAGATTTAAATCAGAACTTCAGAAGTAAATATAAAAATTGTTTACACCACGCAACTGAAAAGGGAAATATTCACATAGACTTTCCAAATGATGAAAGCACAAGGGTAAGTGAGCTGGGTTGGTTGGGCCCTAGCCAACCATCTCATTTCCCGTTTAAGACATGAGACGATTCAGCACTCAAGCACGCATGAAAGATAGATTAAACACATCGTATGAATAACATGGCGAGTTCCTTGTATTACTTGATCAACAAATATAAATAGTAGTGTGAGTCCATCCCAAAGTCGAGGGTGATATCAAATTACATAGAAAATAAAATTATAGCCTAAGGATCGCTGGCTAGTTCTACCTATAATCTACATTTTATAAATTCCTTTGGCCTTAGTCGTATTCCACTAATTACTATCATTTTCCTATTCAAGCCTTTCAACCGAATGGACTAGCAACCAAACATTAAAAAATCATCTATTAGTTATAATAGAACATGTACTTCGCTGGCCGTAGACCATCCTTGGCAAATATCCCTAACTGTGCACCATCGATATCCATCCTCAGTTAATCAGCAACCGAACTTGGAGTCATGGATCAAAACGTCCACATGGAAAGGTTCAGCTCATGAAAACTCGAAACAATCATCATTGGTGGTGCAGGAATGTGCCTACACAGATCATGCTAACTCATAATTAACACTTAGTTTCTCAATTGCTTCTAGGAAATTAAGATAAGTTACAAGAGGTTTTTAATAGGCATGAAATCTTTGTAAAAATAATTAATAAATCACTTTAATAAATCATAATGTAAGATACAAAGCATATGCAGGAATAGGTAGTTACCTTGGACTAGTGGAGGAAAGAGAGGTTTAAGTAGAGATAGAAAAGAGGTTAATGTTTATAGAAATGGGGTAAAAATAGAGAAATTTGGGACACCAGCAGTCACTGAATTGCGCAATTTCTTGGGCAAGCAGTCACTGTCCTCCATAAATACGCAAAACAGTCTTGGAGGCCAGTGTTGGGCAAAAATGTGCATTTTTGGAGAGGAAGGCAAAGACTTCCTTCCCCAGATTGCACAATGCAGCCCTAGTGAAGGTAGAGTCTGGGCCAAGGCTGACCTGATTCGCCAACGGGAAACTAAAATAAAATCAGATAGTGAATGCATGGTGGCACTAAGTGATAGCAAAAGTGAATGACAGTGCATGCAAGACATGAATGGAAGATTCAACAAATTGATCAACACGCATGTGGGTGGAGCAATTCGCTGGTTGGGCAAACATTTGTGCAAAACAATTTCATGCATGCAAAAATGGTGAGATAGCAACCAAAATGAAATAGATATAGGGCAAGCTAGTATGCATGTAAGAAACAACAAACATTCAAAGAAATCAAGAAAACATCACTCATACAAGCGAATACACAAAAAAGTGACAGAAATTCCGAAAAAGACAAATTGAGACCACTTACCCATGAATAGATGAACTGGATGTGTTGTGGGATGTCATAGCTCTAAGATCGAAGTGAAATACTGAGCTCTGATGTGTCGAATAAATAATTTTGGGCTCATGACACGCATGCCAAAAATCTAGCAAAAAGTGACACTTGGAGGGAAACTTCTAAAATAACTTTACATGTAAACCCTGGATGCTAAAAATAGCTCCCTGAATCTTGGGATGCCTTTTGCATGTTTCCTTTTGCTATTCTGGGAGGAGCAAATCATGCATTCATGCAAGTCAAGCTTCCTTGGTCCCGAATGGAACTCGTCAATCGAACTCCTCATGCATGCAACTGCCCAACTGCTTGAGAAAAATGTGCATTCTTGGCTAGGAGCTGGTTGAATTATTAGGAGGTTTGCACAATTTTTGGGCAAAGGAGCTGACTGCTGCCCAAGTTTGTGCAAATTCGAAGCTTAGTAGCCCTGTTGGGGAAATTTGCGCAATTTCTTCTAGGACTATTGGCTGGAAAAATTGTGCAATTCTAGAGCCCAACAAGCTGCCAGATAGAGTTGCACAATTTATGGAGGGAAGTCTAGTTTCCCTTCAGAAATGAGCAATTTTCTTGGGGATGATGCTCAGTCTGCAGCTAGAGCAAGTCTGGGTGAACAACTTGTGAGGGGAATACATCAAGTTGTGCTCGACAGGTTGTCTTTGTGCATGAAAAAGATTGAAGTTTGTGTACCTGATGAAGCAAGACAAGGTGTTGTGAAAGGTTAGTAGGGAGGCTACAAAATGAGCTAAGAAAAAATTTGGAGGGTGGTTGTAGCCGCTACAACACTTGGCAACACAATGGTAGAACTCCAACTCTCCAAATGGACCTTGTTCGTGAAAAACAAGTCTACCTCCAGAAGTGTTGTTCAGTTCTAAGCTCATGTTGGCTTCACAGTAGCTTGATTGTAAGATGTAGCATTTGCCAAAATCTTGGTCGATTGACACACATTCGAAGCCAAGGCAACACAGTTGTTTCAATTGGGGTTGAGGGGTATATTAATTCACAAGAAGTATAGTCGTTAGAGTCTTAGTTTCATCTCTGATGTTGCTCCACTATCAGTAGGCCTGGATAGTATCCCAATGGAGTCACATAGGAACGCAAGCATGGACACACTTCCAACGAGCCTGGTCAGTACCCTAGCAGAGTTACTTACATCACCTCCCTGTGCAGGAAGCCTTTCTCTTCTTTCACCTTATTCATTTTTCATTTTTAATCTTTTGACTTTCCATTATTTTTTATTTTTCATTTTTTCAATTGTGCATAGAATTTATTCATTTAAGAGGTGGAAGTAGTTTATTGTATTTCTGACATGCCTATTAAGGTTTTTCCCCTCATCTTATTCTACTTAACCGAGCTGACAAGGATTAACCCAAAAACAACCAACTAGAGAAGGTGACACTAGTTGGTGCACAAGCATTTGTGTTTCACCAAGGTTCACTTTTAACAATACATATTTTCCTTCGACGTATCATGGACTAAAAGTAACAATTTCATGATACAAAGTCAATATGACAGATAACCAAGTAGCAATAGTTGTACAATCCCTCTTATATTTCACCCATCTCGCTTCAAGAGTTATACATGGTTTCATGTAGAACTAGCCTACGAACGAAACAAATGAACTAACAAACGTTAAAGAAAAGCAAAAGCAGAAGAAAAAGTGAAAGAAAAGCAAGTAAGAAAACAAACAAACAAGCAAACAAACAAGAAAACAAAGTGAAAGAAAACAAGCATGCAATTAGAGTGACTGAAAGCAAACACTACTCCTACTCCTACACTGAGGGTGCATGGGCATGATCATGTGAAGTGATATTCCCAATGCAACCAATGGTGCATTGGTAGACCCATGTTGATGAAGGCTTGGTCTACGAGCAACCCAGTTGTGCGAACCAACAAGCAAAAAAGATATAACAATGAAGACAACCACACTTCGTGTCTGACAATGCCCACAAGACATAAGTGAGTGCAATTGCATGACAAGTAGTCCGTGGACTTATCATGGTGTTGTGTGACACTGCGCGTAGCTTTGAAGCATAAGCACACTCTTGACGGAGACATGCAAGAAAACGAATGAAATAAGGATAACCTGCATTACGCACGAGTGCTTGCAATGTAAGATTCCTCCAATGCATGAGCAATGGGATCGTGCAATTCAAGTGGAGGAAGTGTGATATGTGTGTGAGATGGATCTTCAATGCATACAGATGAGTGATGAGGAGCCTTGGGTGATTAAACAATTTCTTGGTTAGAAGTGAGACTAACCCCAAGAGAGCAAGGGCCTGGCATAACCATCATTTCAGGTTGAAGTGCCTCAACAGTGTTGGGTGTTTCAACTTCATCATCAGGTAATCATAAACTGGTGGCTTCGAAAGATCAACTGTGATAAAGTCATGATCGTGATCAAATATGGAAACAAATGGATCACAACTGCCACAATCAGAAAAATCAATGATTTCATCGGCAACCTCGTGATTAGACGAATCAACTAGAGAGGAATATGAAAAGTGGACAAACTCATCTTCTGTGTTTCCGGAAAAGACAGATGAAAAATCAAGTAGATTTTCAATGAATAGCTTATCCTCCCCATTTTTGAATGACGGATCACCATCTGGTGAGTCCTACGAGTGGTCAACAATGGATGCATCCATGGATGAAGACACACATGCGAAATCATGGATGGTAGGTCACCAAAGATGTTAGGAAAGAATGGAGGGGGCTTAGATTGAAGGAAGTCATCCCTCGTTGAGTGTTGATGTTCAAGCCCCCACTCATACTCTTCATGAATGACAACGCATGGTGGTTGCACAACACCAACTCCGTCAATGGGTTGTTTCTCATTCACAACAGGTGAAGAGCCCAGAATGAACGAACAAAAGGCAACATCATCTAGAGGAACACTCAAGTGCGAAGATGGAGGTCGTAGAACAGAATGCATATGATAACTCAAAAGGCTCACAACCAAATCTACCTGAAAATTGAGTAAGTGATGTTTGGAGAATGTGAAGTATGAACAGGTGTGTCAGCATGATCCTCAACATCACTTGGCAGTAGTGGAGCTATTGAATGGGAGGAAGACAGACAATCACTGGAGACAGTGACCGCATCCACATGAGATTGCATAGCTCCATCAATGAAGAATGTTGATCAAGGCTTGATCTCAAGGTTCTTCATGGGACGGGCATAGTTTTGAAGGAAATACTTGAACCGGTCCCAAAGATAAGAAAATTTCATCTGTCTCCTCGGAGCTTAAAACTGCAAGTCACAGAAGCACTTCCAAAAATAAATAACTGATTCATGCAGAGCCTTCCGTTGTTGTACCAGTTTTCATTCAAGATGGTCTGGATCAAAATGATAGAATGCGTCTTCAATGAGATCACAACAGTGCTCAAGTGAGTGCATGCTGTCAGCCGATAGGCTGAGCAACCATCTACGTGGAAATTAGTGAAGTGTGTGTGCAAGCAGCAAGCTGGCATGTTCATCATAACACCCATCTTCCTCATGAAGCATGGAAAGAAAGTCATGTAAGTACTCAGGCCAGGCCACTTCACCTTCACCATCATACGTGAAAGTGGATAAGAGATCGAAAAACTCCCTTGTGATGGAGAAATATTCACGATTCGAAAAACATCATGGAGAGAGAAGAGTGGATGAATCCATGAGAGGTATGAAAAGTTCCAAAATCGGATGAGAGGACATAGCTTGTCATCTGGCCCTCCTTCTATCAGCAGAAATGTTGATGGTGTTGGACCTGCCAACATGTCAAGGGGATCTCCCCGGTAAGAAATCCCAATTAGACCTCATACTATTTGGTGTAGGAGTTCTAGTAGTGGGTCGTAAGGTAATGCCTTGAATGCGATGTTGCATAAAGGTAAGTAAGATAAATCTATTAGTAGCAAGGGTGTGACAGCTACAATGAGTCAAGGAAGGTGAATGAGAGGCTCTAACACATGGGGGGGTGTTGAGATGAGTGCACCCCTTAGAAACTTGTAGCAGTACTTAGCTATGAAGGGAACACATGAGAGAAGATGCATCACAAGCTCAAAACTAGATCAGTCGGCAATCCAAAGTGATGGTTAAACCAACAACACATCTGCAACAAGATTCATATAATTGCATATGAAGCAGTTCATACATAAATACATAAGTTAAACAACATATACTTCTAAGAAACTGGAGCAATCCAACTATAATAACAACATATGCATGAAAATGTGTTGGCTCTTACTATATAAATAAGTGTAAGTCCTAGCCATACAATACATCCATGTAAATCTAATAGCCCCAACAATGGAGAGTTACAGCCACATCCGCCTACTCCTGCAAGGAGATGAACTAGCTCTGTGCAGCAGAGAAGTCAAGGCACATTACAATACTATCCAAGATTTCTCCAATATAGTCTTATCAGAAGCTTGGCCGACCAAAAGCCTATACAATGAGTTATGAAGGAATGTTTATAGCAAAGGGTGGGGTGGCCCTTGACATTCCCGTTTGTAACTACTCAACTACCTCATCACTCTTCACCTACTCCATGACTGTTACATCCACTATTGACACTTGACTTACACTTGATGACTCAACATTATAGTGCACATGTACCCATGTGAACATAATGGTTTGAGCAAGCCAAACTAGACATCACTCTGACTTAGACAACTATAGAAGTCCAACTGCTCAACATCCTCATGCTGATCAATAGTAACATATTGATGCCAAGCTCTATAGTCTCTAATAGTGTTTGTGTGTTTTGCGGTGACATCCATATGAAACCTAACCTTCGCCTCCATAGCATCCGAGCACACTGGTCGGGCTCCTCTGTCCAACTCGTCTAAAAGCATAAACATCATTATCTTCAATGTGGCCAGACTAGCAACATACTTGTGCATGGTGTCTGCACTAACAGGAAAGTCTCGACTGGTGACGATGCGCATCAACTCGGCGAAGTATGAGTCAAGCTCTAGTCGAATCTTCTTTTTGGTCTTCACCTTGGTGAGAGTCCCAAGTGATGGGATTGCATGTGTGTGCACCACAACATCCAGGCTCTTGAATACTCATGCATGTGAATTCTATATGCTAGTAATGAGTTGCGGGAAGCCCTCATAGTTTTGGATTTGACTCCAAATGCATGCCTTCAACTCGACTACATTGACCCTATCATCTTACCCAAGTGAAGTGGGGCTCCCTTGTACTTCATGCATGGTACCAAACTTGGAGTACAATGCTTGGATAATGATTTCAAGGGACAATATCTCATCTAGTATTTCCTTCTCTAGTTCAACTCAGGTGGACATTGTCACCACGTCTCATCCTTGCTTGGAAGTTTGTAGTTCCTTTGCCATTCACTCATTCTCAGCTATTAGGAAGTGACCACTTGAGCTGGTGGCTTCAGCATACACTCTGCTTGCATCGGCCAAGTCAGTTAGATGTTTTCACACATCGGTCATGATCACTCATTCTTCAACTTGCGCAGGGGATGCTTAATCCTCTAGAGTTGACACTCTATGAGACTACACAACTCTATGTTGGGATCATCAAATGATATGTTGTGCATCTCTTCTTTTGCCTGATCACCAAGGATCTCAGTTCCTCCTTGGTCATTTAAGACTTTCTCCCCTTCTAGATGCATTGAAGTGGGTGAGTCGAGCTCTTTTTGGTGAGGCATGAGGTCAGTGTCCTGTTTTAACACCAGGTACTCCATGTTTGCATCCAAATACTAATGTTCCTTTTCTATCTCATGAGAAAAGTATTCCCCCCTGTGATGGTTCACCTTGTTCACCTGATGCTAGCTTTTAAGATGAAACAATTATTTTATGGCCATTACTTTGTCGATTTGCACATGTTGTGCTCCCTACTATATCCATTGCTACTATGATTCACTCCCCTATTAACACAACTCCTATTCCTTTTGGAGTTTCTCTCTCAGCTCATGCAATTCCATCTCTACTTCTTCCATTCTCTTCTTATCCTTCTTCTTTCAAATGATTCACTTGTCGTACTGCTTCCTCTTCACCTCTATAGCCATAGTTGCTTTCTCTACAAGTGGATATGCTCAAAACTTGAAGCTTTGCTCCTCCTTCATGCGATCAACAATCTTCATCTTCCCTTTGTCGTGCATTGGTTTCTTGGCTCTGCCACCACTGCTGCTATTGTTGGTGGTCTTCGTGACACTACTTCATGCCATTTTGCTAACCACTCCACAACAAATACGACTAGTTCATTTGGTCTAGAGAAATTGTAACAATATCTCCATGGGTCCTCCTTGGCCCAATGAAATGCCTCGTAGATCCAATTGAATTAAACTCTCGTGTAGTGATCCTTCACAATGCAATGAGGGTCATACGGATTGTAGCTTCGGAGGTCGAATGGATATTTCTTCATCAGGTTTCCTTCGACATCCACTTGCTTGATACTCCCGAGCTTATATAACCCAATCCACAACAGAGGAGTGGGCCAAGGTGCCTTCTTCTTCCACTACAGTATAGCTGTCAATCCTATAGAGATGTGATAGCTACTTCTTGCATGACAAGTATGTCCAAGGGAAACTTTGGTAGAACATGTGGAGGCTTCTCCACACTGAACATTCAGATGAAAGTGTTAGACATTGAGGCATACAAATCTGTAATATATATCAATGCCTCCATTGCTTCCTTTGGCATGCAGGTGGATCTTGTTTGAATATCATCCTCTACAAAGGGACGACAAAATGATCAAACAGTCGTGTGATTACTCCTTTGAAGCTGCATTCAAACAAAAACTTGAAATATGTGTTCACAATAGTCTCTAACATTGACCATTCCCACTCCAAGCTCGAGAATTCATGTCAGGTACAGATTGCATCTAGGATGTGGGTGAACATGTAAATTTCTACATTCATACCTTTGGGTGATTGTTGAGCCTTCATGACTTTATCCTTCAGCTGATGAGCCAATATGCTAGACCAGTTACAAGGTTTTCCTTCTCTAGCCACTTGGTCCAATGAAACTACCCAACTCCATGGGAATGTTTTCATGCTTGCTTGGCCATACAGTCAACAAGAAAATATAATCAAGTATTGGTATGCCTTCCTCAGTATCTTTGTCTTGTAGACCTGGTTGGGTGTCATCCTGAAACGAGCTGGATCCTTTACACAATCCTTCAAAATGTCTCTAGAGTTAGCACTGCTATTGGGTAAGCTGAATGGAGTCTCCATGATAGTCACAGGCTTTGACATCTGACACATCTCCTCACAATCCTATTCCCAGAAGGTTGCAATCTTCATCTCGCTGACACTGCCCAAGGTCATCGTCTCGGGATCAATGTCAAAGATGATCTAGTGTATCATGTCTACACATGGGAACACGAGATCTCTAGATGTAATACAATATAAATCAAACTTGTGGATGTTTGCGTGCACCTGACTATCTTTCAGTTGTTCACCGAAAGTGCTTGCAAATGTTTCATTGACTTCTTGCCACTTTAGTTTGATGTCCTTGTCTAGATACAACTTTAGATCTTCATAGATTGGTAGACTAGATGACATTTGCTCAGCTACTGCTCCAGTTGCATTTCCATCAATGTCCTGAGATCCTGTTCTCTTGGAAGCCATTGAGACGGATGAACGCCCGAAAGATCTAGAGATAAGCAACATGCATGGCAAGAAATCTTTCAGCGAAAACAAAGAAAAATATGGGGAATGACACAATACATACCTATGAAACTGATGAGCAAGATTGCGCAATTTCTTTTGGGAGGTTGTGTGATTGGCTTCCAAAACTACACAAAAATAATTTTGGGCTATCTAGGAGGCAAGACTAGCTGCTAGATCTTCACATTGTGCAATCTGGGCTAGCTTTTGGCTACTGGGATTGCGCAATGCGCAATTCCATCTGGGGAAGACTATAGGCCCAAGGATTGAATTACATAATTTCCTCAGCCAACAATCAATGTCCTCCAGAAATGCACAAAACAGTCTTGGAGGCTAGTGCTAGGAAAAAATGTGCATTTTTGGAGAGGAAGGCAGAGCCTTCCTTCCCAATATTATGCAATGCCATCCCTAGTGAAGGCAGAGTCCAGGCCAAGGTTGGCCCGACTCACCGACGGGAAACTGAAAGAAAATCAGACAGTGAATGCATGGAGACAATAAGTGATAACAGAAGTGATTGAAAGTACATACAAGACATGAATGAAAGATTCAATAACCAGATCAACATGCATGTCGTTGAAGCAGTTCGCCGGTTGGGTGAACATTCGTGCAAAATAGTTCCATGCATGCAATAGCAGTGAGATAGCAATGAAAACTGAAACAAAGCTAGGACAAGATAATATACATGTAAATGAAAACAAGCATTCTAAATCAAGCAGACAACACTCATATAAGTGAATAACAATAAAATGACAAAAATGATGAAAAAGACAAGTTGAGACCACTTACCCGTGAATAGCTGAGCCAGATGTGTCAAAGAGTCTTGTATGCTGTGGGATGTCAGAGACCCAATATCAATGTGAAATAATGAGCTCTGATGCATGAGATAAATAAGTTTGGGCTCATGATGTGCATGCCACAAATCTAGGAAAATTGAACACTTGGGGGAAAACTTCTAAAACAACTTTAAATGTAACCCCCTGCTGCTAAAAATATCTCCCTGAATCATGGCATGCCTTTCACATGTTGCCTTTTTTTATTCCAGGAAGAGCAAGTCATGCATGCATTCAGGTCAAGTTTCCTTGGGCCTAGGTGGAACTGGACAACCAGACTGCTCATGCATGCAGTGTTGAAAATAGCAACAAGAAATGATAAAAATAGAATCCAAAATATTCCAATTTTAATTTGTCCTTGAATTAAAATTGTGAATTAAATTTGAATTTAGTCTCACCAACTACTTGAAAATAATTAATTAATTCATTATGGATTAATTAGTTGGATAAATTCAAGCTAGAAGTCTTTCTGAACTCATGCAAAAGGTATCCCTAAGATTAAGGAGATTATCCCTTAATTAAGGAGATAAGATTGAGTTATATTTGAGTTGTAATTAGTTAACTTAGTTTATTGAGTTAAGTCTAGTTAAATTAGTTCCAAACTATTTGAGGAACTAATTGTGAGTTATTAGTTAGTTGATGCATGCATGCACTCAACCACTGTAGTCCAGATAACTAAAGATTCCGTCATCAAAAACTCATGCATGTCTATTCAGAGAAAGACCCAGTTGAGCTAGATGTCAAGGATAGGTTACTATCAGTTGCATGTGTTCTCCTATAAAGGAAACTCATCCAGGCAGTCAAAGGAAAGGTTCCTTGAGGATTGTGCAGTTTCACAGGGTGTGGGATCAGTGTTACACCTGGTAACAAGAGGATCACCCATGAGAAATTACACAAGGAAATAGGAGGCTTGGAGGGCAGAGGAGAAGGCTTGTGAGAAGCTTTGTTTTCATGTTAGAATCCAGGAGGATTGTACTGAGAGATGGTTAGCTGTGAGAGCTGTCTTTTTGTAATCTTGAGATATTTGCACCTTGTATGATAATACAGATAGTGGGGTTTTTAGCTGAGGTTTTCCCCTAAGTATTTTCGGTGTTTCATGTACATTGGTTCTTCTTCTTCTAGATATATGTGTTCAGCTCAATCTTGCTCAGTATTTAAGCTTCCACAAAGAAAGTTTGGTAGTAGAAGTAGATTATTGTATTTTGCTTTGGTATATTGCATTATCGAGTTAATCTACAGTTAAATTTTCTACATAGATCTCAGAGGTAGATTTGTAGAGAATTTGTAGACAAGTCTATATGGTAGTAGAGCTAAGTTTATTAGAGCAAAGTTTATCGAAGATGTCAACAATATACAGAGAAGAGAATTCGAAGTTTGAAGTTCGGGGTTGCAGGTGAAAATCAAATTCTTATCATACTTCAAGGCTGGCCAATGTCATTCTATGGCTTGAGACTCAAGTATGCCTTAGAAGCAAGCTTGAATTACATAGCATGGAAATTGCATGGAGTCTGTATTAGAGGAAAATGGCTTGAAGGATTTCATTGGTCAAGAAATCCCAAAGCCAGGTTCAACTAATGCACAAGAGTTGGCTGAGTGGAAGAAGTGTATGGTGAAGGCGAGACAGATCATCCTTGAGGGAGTTCAAGACCATATTGTCTCTAGTCTCCATGGGAAGTATAATCCATATTCAATGTGGAAGACATGGAAGGAACTCTAGCTAAATAGTAGCGACCAGAGGAAATTGGCACTCAAGGATAAGCTTCGAATAATCAAGATGGAGAATGATGATACTATTTCCACATATCTAAACAAGCTCACCACTTGCATAGATGAGCTTAACAATGTGGGAATAACTACTGCCAATGATGATATGGTGAGCCTTGCTCTCCTTGGTCATATATCATGCAAGAGGAGATCAGGAGGAGCACTCGAGATGGTTCTTCATCCAAGGATGACGACGAAGAAAACCTGGCCTTAGCAAGTAAGGCAAGGAAAGGGAAGGGGAAGGCATCCCATTCTGAATCGAATTCTTCTCATGGAGGGAAGAAGGGTGACAAGTATAAAGTGATATGCTTTAATTGTCGCGAGATGGGTCATTTTGCAACTAATTTCCCATCAAAGAAGTCCAAGAAGGGATCCTTGGATGGATCAGAAGGTGAGGCATTAGCCTCTCAGTTCGAAATGGATGTTACCCTCATCGCATGCATGGCATCATCAATGACAGGTTTTGGTTGGTATCCTGACAATGAAGCCTCATTCCACATGACCGGCGATAAAAGTTTATTTAGTACCTTGGAGGAGAAAGACCTCAAGATGTGCATAGATATGGATGATGACAAAAGGTTTAGTGTTTCAGGAGTGCGCATGATTTATTTTTAGAGGGAGCATGGAGCTTCCTTCACCTTGAAAGATGTGAAGTATGTGACTAGACTGAAGAAAAACTTGGTATTAGTCACAATGTTGGAGGAAAAAGGCTATGATGTTGTCTCCAATAAGGGAAAGGTTTTCCTTAGACACATCACCATGAGACAGGTGAACTAGATCAGTTCATGAGTCAAGAACCTATATGCTCTTAAGGTTCAAGATGCATGCAAAGCCTTGAGGGGCAAGGAAATGTTAGAGACTTTGTGGTTGAGAGGGAGAGTAAATAACCTCTCAACATGCAGTGCCAGAAGAAGTCTTAGACAATTGTGGAGGAGCCACAATTGGAGAATTGGACAGAGGGATCACATGCAACCATACCTCTAGGTGTGAGGTGGGGTGATGTGAAGTGATAGTCCTAAGAAGGTTGAAATTGGGAAAGGTCCATTGAGAGGTTTTATCTCATGGATCATACCTTGCTACAGGAGCCCAAAGTACAGAGTATTGGGAGTAATTAGTGGGATTGATGCAGTCAGATTTCAAAGTGACAGAGGCTAGTGCAGTCAGATACTGAAGAGTACAGAGAAGGATTGACTACAGTGCCAAAACGCTGAGTCAGCATAAGCACATAGTTTTTCAATTGACAGAGGAAATAACAATCAGAGACTTTGATGACATATGCATCATATTGATTTAGGTTGGATTTTCTTTTTGTTTCTAGAGTTTCTGGAGCAACAACAATAGAGGGAGGTGTTGCATGTAGAACATTCCAAAGGTTCAAGATTGGGATCGAGTTGAATTCCTTTCTTGTAGAGAGGGAGTGTTGAAAATAGAAACAAGAAATGATAAAAATAGAATCTAGAATATTCCAATTCTAATTTGTCCTTGAATTAAAATTGTGAATTAAAATTGAATTTAGTCTCACCAACTGCTTGAAAATAATCAATCAATTCATTATGGATTAATTAGTAGGATAAATTCAAGTTAGAAGCTTTCTGAAGTCATGTAATAGTTTTCCCTTAAATTAAGGAGAATATCCCTTAATTGAGGAGATAAGTTTGAGTTATATTTGAGTTGTAATTAGTTAACTCAGTTTAATGAGTTAATTCTAGTTAAATTAGTTCAATCTGTTTGAGGAACTAATTGTGAGTTATCAGTTAGTTGATGCATGCGTGCACTCAACCAGTGGACTCCACATAACTGAATATTCCCTCATCAGAAACTCTTGCATTTCTATTAATAGAAAGACCTAGTTGAGCTAGAGCTAGATGTCAAGGACATGTTACTATCAGTTGCATGTGTTCTCCTATAAAGGAAACTCATCCATGCAGTCAAAGGAAAGATTCCTTGAGGATTGCGCAGTTTTATAGGGTGTGAGATCAATGTTACACTTGGTAACAAGAAAATAACCTAAGAGAAATTGTGCAAGGAAATGGGAGACTTGGAGGGCAGAGGAGAAGGCTTGTGAGAAGCTTTTCTTTTCTTGTGAGCATTGAGGAGGATTGTACTAAGAGATGGATAGCTGGGAGAGCTAAGGATTTATGTAATCCTGAGATATTTCCACCTTGCATGATAATATAGATAGTGGGGTTTTTAGTTGAGGCTTTCCCCAGAGTATTTTCTGTGTTTCATGTGCATTGATTCTTCTTCTTCTGGTTATATGTGTTCAGCTCAATCTTGCTGAATCTTTAAGCTTCCACAAAGAAAGTTTGATAGTAGAAGTATATTATTATATTTTGCTTTGGTATATTGCATTATTGAGTTAATCTACAATCATATTTTCTACATAGATCTCAGAGGTAGATTTGTAGAGAATTTGTAGGAAATTCTACATGCAGCTGCTCATCTGCTTGAGAAAAATGTGCAATCCCGTCTACGGGCTAGGCTGACTCCTCAAGAGGTTTGCGTAATTTCTGGGCAAAGCAACTGAATTCTACCTATATTTGCACAAATTTTGGGCTAAGCAGCCCTGCTAGGGAAATCTGCACAATTTCTGTTGTGAGTGTTGGCTGGTAGAATTGCACAATTCCAGAGCCCATTAGGCTACCAGACCGAATTGCACAATTTCTCAAGGGAAGTCTGGTTGCCCTCCAGAAATGCACAATTTTCTTGGGGAAGTTGCTTAGCCTGCAGCTGGAGCAAGTCTGGGTGAACATCGTGTCAAGGGAATGCATCAAGCTATGCTCAACAGGCTAACTTTATGCATGAAAAACACTGAAGCTTGTGTACTTGACGAAGCAAGACAAGGTGTTGTGAAAGGTTGGTAGGGAGGCTCCAAAATGGGCTAAGGAAAAATTTTGGAGGGTGGTTGTAGCTGCTACAACAGGTACCAAGGAGAATCATTTCAGATAGGGACACAAGATTTCTCAGTGCATTCTCCACGAAAGTCCCCATTTCAGACTTGCTTCGTATATTTTCCACCTTCACCCTTGGATATTTCATATGGGCATCAAGGAGGAGTGAGGGAAGATCTTATAGGAGATGCTTTGAGGGCTTAAAAAATTATAGAGAAGATCAAGCATATCCATCTACAGGTACAGGTAACACTGTAGAAGTTTCATGAGAAGTATAAGGTTAGGCATGATCAACATAGAATAGAGAAAACATTTAAGGTGGGAGACAAAGTATGGCTACAATTGAACAAAGGGAGGGTGCAGGGGCTTGGTAGGAAAATCAAGTCTCTAATTTCGATCAAATCATTTGATCACCATATATGTGCATTTACTCAATTCTAAATGTAGAGAATTTGAAACTCTATGAGCCTTCCACGATAGGTTAGAAAGGGAATAGGTCTTACCTTTTTTGGAGGATTCAGCACCAGACGCTTTGGTAGAGTTAATAGAAACGGGGTCAGAAGCCTTTCGGGAGCATTTCTAGGTGTCAAATGATGTTTTTTGGGGGTAAACATTACTTCTCTAGTGTAGCAACCTTTGATGTTATTCTACACACAAATCCCTTTCCAGTGTCACAAGAAGCACATCAATCAGAGTGTATATGCAAAAGTTATGCCACTCAAAAAATGACCTTCTTGTTTTCACACCAATAGTTTGGGAGGATGTCACATCTATTTAAAATAACAACAAGAATGATAAAAATAGTTTCAAGAATATTCCAATTTTTATCTGTCCCTGAATTAAAATTGTTAATTAAATTCGAATTTAGTCTCACTAGCTGCTTGGAAATAATTAATTAATTCATTATGGATTAATTAGTTGGAGAAATTTAAGTTAGAAGTCTTTTTGAAGTCATGCAACAGTTATCCCTTACATTAAGGAGATTATCCCTTAATTAAGGAGATAAGATTGAGTTATATTTAAGTTGTAATTAGTTAACTCAGTTTACTGAGTTAATTCTAGTTAAATTAGTTCCAAACTGTATGAGGAACTAATTATGAGTTATCATTCAGTTGATGCGTGAATGCATGCATTCAACCAGTGTACTCCAGATAACTAAATATTCCCTCATTAGAAACTCATGCATGTCTATTCTGAGAATGACCCAGTTGAGCTAAATGTCGAGGATAGTGTACTATCAGTTACATGTTTTCTTCTATAAAGGAAACTCATGCATGTAGTCAAGGTAAGGTTCCTTGAGGATTGCATAGTTCTGACAGGGTGTGAGATTAGTGTGAGAGATCAGTGTTCCACTTGGTAATAGGAGGATCACCGAGGAGAAAATGTACAAGGAAATAGGAGCTTAGAGGGTAGAGGAGAAGGCATGTGAGAAGCTTTGATTGCCTGTGAGAATCCAGGAGGATTGTACTGAGAGCTGGCTAGTTGTGAGAGCTAAGGCTTTGTATAATTTTGATGTATTTCCACCTTGTATGATAATACAGATAGTGGGGTTTTTAGCTAAGGCTTTCCCCTGAGTATCTTCTGTGTTTCATGTGCATTGATTCTTCTTCTTCTGGTTATATATGTTCAGCTTGATCTTGCTCAATCTTTAAGCTTTCACAAATTGATAGTAGAAGTAGATTATAGTATTTTTCTTTGGTATATTGCATTATCGAGTTAATCTACAGTCATATTTTCTATACGGTCTCAAAGTGAGATTTGTATAAATTTCTATAGCATCAACCCCCATTATTTATGGAAAAGGGGCTAGCCAGGTGTTTATGATGTAAAAGACTCTAGAAGAGTCTATATTGTAACTCTAGCTAAGATTTGATGTATTCAAAATTAACCACTAGTAGGCTATCGGGTTGTGTTATAACCAAACCACTAGAGGAAAGGGAACTTCATTCTTTCGAGATAATTTTCTTCCATAGATGAGAAAAGATCGCTAGGAGAGATAGGAGGTAGAGCACATATAGAGGATATGTGAACTGTAGCATCCCATGGGCCACAAGCATTAATTTTTTGTACCTACAACCATATTTCCAGACAGAGAAAGAGAGAAAAGCAACCTCACCTTCCAGCTAGGTTTTCTCCCTAAAGGGTTTCTCATAGATCATATCTTGTGTCTTGCATGCATGTGTGCTTAATTTTTCATTCTCTACTTTTTTGCATAATTTTCATTCACATGAATGCACAACTTATAGCTAAATCCATAGATCTTAAAGTTTAATAAATTGTAATTATGTATAATTTTTAGAGTTTTAATATAATATTATTAGATCTGTTGTGATGACCTGTCTAAGGAAATATCCATGACACTTTACAGATCATTTAATATCGGACCAGGTTTCTTTGGGTATTTTGTGGATATTTGCAGGGATCTATATCGGCGAGGTTGAAAATCATAAAACCCTAATCTTGGGAAAGGAATCTGTAAATGAACCTCATGATCCAGAAAAGGTGTGTTTTTGCAGCTCGAACAACAAGTCACCGATTTGGAAGGTGATGGAAAGCTTAAGGAAGGTGAATGGTGGGTGAAATGAAGCAAGGGAGTGCCTAGGACTCCTTCAAAACTTAAAAACAAAGTTGTGATATGGTTGGATTTGCTCAACAAGCTTGGAGAAGTATTCTGATGGAATGATGAATTTAGTGGGGGATTTAGTGAAGGAAAGTGATAACCATGGATGGATGAGGTTAGGATGGGGTTTCTGATCATGAATCTCTCTATAATGTTGAAACTCATGCACTGCATCAATCATTGACATTTATCCATAAATCATGTAAACAAGAAGGACTTCAATTAACTATGGAAAACAAAATTTCATGAGCTAGTTGCCTATTTCATGCATGGGAAAACTTGTAGGGTAATATGAAACCTTGATGAAATCTAATGTAAGACTAAAGATAATAGAAATGAAAATTAAATGTTATTCTTGAAAACTAGTAAAATATTGCCCTAAGTAACAGAAAACCCTAAATTCCATTGGAAATCATAATTCTGTCTTTTTGGGGCTGCGTAGGAGTTCCTTCCTCAAACCATGTTCCCTAAAGGGAGGAGTGAGGAAAAATCCACCTACTAATAGATTTTTGATATTTCGTTATATTAATAAGTTAGTGTTGAAGCAATGCACAAATGGAAGCAAACTAATCAAATCCACAACTACTTGCAATGAAATGATACTAAAGATAATTCAACCTTTAATATATAAAATCAACTAAGCATACAAATACAAGAAGAGGAGCCTTTTCTGCTATGGTTGTGCCCTAACCCAAAAGCTTTAGCCCTCTGATTCAACTCAGTTCTGGATCAAGGAAATGCTCATTCTCATTATCAAATCAGAAAATTACATAACAATGTCTTCCACAAGTCTTGAATGCGGAAATTCCTGGTGTTTTTACATCCAAAATTCGAATCCTAATGAGGCTATAGGCCTCCTTATTTATACAAATGAAGTCTCCAATGAATTCCTTAAATATAGCGAGGCTCGGCTTCCAAACTCGAGATGAACTAGCTCTTTAATTGTCACTAGCTCAACTGCCTTTTGATCTTCATGACTTGGTTTCTTGTAACTCCGAGCTAGTGTTATTTGATGGAGGAATATTCGAATGAGTGAGGAGTAAATGAGGAGGATATATCCCCTACAATATCTCTTCCTTGTCTCATTCGAGTTTCAAACCTTAATTAGACAATATTTCCATGAATTGCTCTCAAAAACTTGCAATTAATCCACATTAGTCCACTGGGCATAATATCTCACTTTGACTAATCTCATTAAGAAAAATATAATCAAAACATGTAAGAAATTATGAGAAGAGTTTATTTGTATAATATAGGAGGTGTATTAAGGTCCATATAGTTACCCAATGATGAGGCTCATCACTTGCAGGCCTAGAGTAAGCTTTAGTAGACCAGGAATTACAAGTGGATGGGATTTTTGAAACAATATCATTTGGTGATCAAGTATAAGAAGGGAAGCACAAATGATTCGGTTGATATGCTTTCAATTCCACCCACAAAAAACATTACATCTTTGGGAAATATTATGCACATGGAGTCATTCACCATGGTGCATATAGAAAGGAAAATTCAGAAGATGAGGACTTCAAGGAGGTGTATCAGCAGTTGTAGAGTCCAAGTCATTTGTACAATGGTGACAACACCATTGACTAACATATCTAGGATGGGTTACCCTACATGATGGATAAGCTATGTGTTCCTAAAGGTGAGCATTTGTAGCTAATTAGAGAGGCTCACACCTCCAAGGTTGTAGGGTACTTTGGTCTAGGGAAATCTTGGATAACTTGTAGAGGTGTGTGTATTGGCCCAAGATGCAAGAGCAAGTTTTTTAAGTTCATACGACGATGAATGCTTTGTTATACCAGCAAGCCTAGCAAGAAGAAACAAGTTCTAAACCATCCCTTAATTTTACATACTCGTCCTTGGGAAAGCATTTCCATGGAATTTGTCGAAGGTTTACTGAAAACCAGGAAGGAATATTACTACATGCTCGTGGTATTTCATAGATTGAGCAACATATGGTCATGATGCCCTGTAAAAAGACCATCAGCGGACAACAAGAAAAAGACTTGTTCTTTGGACAGGCCTGGGTGCGCTTTGGGGTACCAAGGAGCATCATTTCAGACAAGGACACAATATTTCTCAATGCATTATAGACTATAATGTGGGAGAATATAGACACAAAGTTAAAGATATTTATAGTATTCCATCCACAGATAGATGGGTAGACAGTAGTCAATAGGACTTTGGAACAACTTCTAAGGGGATACAACCAGAAGCATATGAAGACTTGGGATGAAAATCTGGTATATGTAAAATATTCTTATAATAGAGGTCCACACTTCTATAGGAAAGTCCCCATTTGAGACTTGTTTTGGATATTTTCCACCTTCACCTTTGGATATTGCATATGAGTAGCAAGGAGGAGTGAGGGAAGATCTTACAGGAGATGCTTTTCAAGGATGAAAATTTTATAGAGAAGATTAGGCATATCCATCTATAGGTGCAAGAAACATTGTACAAGTCATAGGAGATGTATAAGGCCAGCCATGATCAACATAAAACAAAGAAATCATTCAAGGTGGGAGACGGAGTATGGCTACAATGGAACAAGGAGAGGTTGCAGGGGCTTGGTAAGAAAATCAAGGCTGTAAGGTATGGCCCCTTTGAGATACTAGAAAATACGGGTGATAATTCCTATCGACTTATTTTACCACCATATATACACATTTACTTAATTGTGAATTTAGAGAATTTGAAGCTTTATGAGCCTTCCATGTTAGATTAGGTAGAGGAACAGGTCCTACCTTTTGTGGAGGATTTATCACCATACGCTTTGCTAAAGTTGAAAGAACATACATTTTTGTAGAAGAGGTCCATAACTACAAGACAAGGGTATCATGACCTTTGGTAGATTGGGTTGAAGAGACGACTTGCAGGCTAATCTAAATGGTACACTAGAGAGAAGGTGAAGGAAACATTTCCTCACCTCATTCAATAAAATATTTTGGGGATCAAAAACCTCCCAAAATGGGGAGGTGTGATCAAAATTGGATCATTGTATTTTTTTCATCCATATCGATGCATTTGGAGTGAAAAAAGTGTAGGAATTATCTCACGAGACCGTTTTTACCAGCAAGACCCAGTTTAGTGAAACGGGGCCTGAAACCTTTCACAAGTGTTTTGAGGCATCAAATGACATTTTTTCAGGGTAAAAATTTGTTTCTTTAACATAGAATATTTTCATGTTATTATACACATTGATACCTTCCCAAAGACGCAACAAGCACATCAATCAGATTCCACATGAAAAAGTTATGCCACTTAAAATTTGACCTTCTTGTTTTTACACCAATAGTTCAGGAGGATATTGTGTCAGTCCCCATTATTTATGGAAAATGGGTTGGACACATTTTTATGATGTAAAATACTCTAGAAGATTTTATATCGTAAATCTAGTTAAGAGTTGATGTAGTCAAAATTAATCACTAATAAGCTATCAGGTTGTGTTATAATTGGGCCACTATGAGGAAGAGGCATTCCATTCTTTCGAGATAATTTCGTTCCATAGTTGAGAAAAAATAGCTAAGAGAGATAGGAGGTAGAGCACAAAGAGAGGATATGTGCATTGTAATATCCCACAGGCCATAGGAATTATTTCCTTGTACTTGTAGCCATATTTCTAGATAGAGAAATAGAGCGGAGCGACCTCATACTCCAGTTGGGTTTTCTCCCAAAAGGGTTTCCCAGAGAACATATCTCGTGTCTTGTGTGTGCATGTGATTATTGTTTTTTTCTCTACTTTTCTGGATAATTTTCATTTGCATTCATGCACTAATTACAGTTAAATCCACAAATCTTAAAGTTTAATAAACTATAATAGTGTAGAACTTTCAGAGTTTTAATATAATATCATTAGATCGGTTGTGACAAACTGTCCAATGGAATATCCATGGTAGTCTACGGATCATTTGGTATCAGAGAAAGTTTCTATGGGTATTTTCTGGATATTTGTAGGGATCTATATTGGTGGGGCTAAAAAATATAAAACCCTAATCATGGGCTACGAATTTATAAATGAACCTCTTGATCCTGCAGAGGTGAGGTTTTTGTAGCTTGTACAACAAGTCATGATTATAAACTAAAATGTAAACCTCCTCATTGCATCCATAGGAAATATACTAGGGATATTTTGAGAATATGGGTGCTCAAATGCAAATGATAAATGAGAAGGGGGATAGAGAGATTAGGAAGATATTGAGAACCAAATGAGGAAAGAACCTAGAAAATATCAACCTAGTTCGAGTATCGTGAATCAATTGTTATTCAAACTGAAAGAAAAATTCAATATCAAGCTATACCATGCAAAAACAAATGATCTGAAGATGAACCACTAGTTGCAGCAATTGGAAGTTTATTTCAGCTTCCATCAAATCGAGGAAGGGCAAAATATCTCATTTGCGCGGCTGAAATTAGACGGCCATGCACTATCTTGGTGGGAGATCCACATGGAAAACTTGATGTTAGAGGGAGAACCTCTATAGACTAAGTGGTAGGATTTCAAAACCCTCATTAATTCATAGTTTTATCCCATTGGGTACGTGGAGGACCAGTGAATCCAATGGCATTACTTTAATCAAAAGTTGGGCCAAAGCATGCAAGAGTACATCACGAAATTCAGAGAGATGGATATAAAGTTGGGTATCTCTTCAAAGAACTCAAATGTACTCCTAAGGTATTTAGGAGGTCTACACTACCATATGTGTGATACAATCATGTTTTTTAAGCCAAAATCATTGAACGAGTCTTTTGTACAGGCACAATACCTGGACAAAGTAGGCTTGAAAAGAGCGCAATCAAGTGGATGAAAGAAAAAGGAGAAACATGAAGATTCTAAGGAGCGAAAGAAGAAGAAAAAATGAGGAAAAGATAAAAATATTGTAGCCACAATATACCAGTGCAAATATCCTAGCAACCATTGCAACCAATGCAACATTGATGGCCATAGAGAGAAGAAGTGTTGGAAGTTGCTTCCATTGGTAAACCTGAAGAAAAATAAGAAATATAATAAGAATAAGAATCTCCTGGCCACTAATTCGAGCAACCTGGTTGAAAACAACTCAAACATGGATGAGAAGATCACATTTAAATTAGTGCAGAAGGAGGTGAATCTGAGTATCCTTTGGCAATAGGAATAAAAATAAATGACCAAACTCCTCCACATAAAGATACAGGTTAAGAAGACAAAGATTGATTCTCTATTTGACTTAGGATCACAGGTGAATCTCATTGCAACAGAGATAGTGAATAAGTTTGGGTTGGAAGTTTGCGATCATCCAAACCATATCCACTAGGATGGGTAAATAAGGATGCAGAGATGAGGGTAACAAGACAATTTAAAATTAGATTTTCTATCAGTGTTGATTTTATTGATGAAGTAGATCTAGATGTGGTTCCCATTGATGTATGTGGAATAATGTTTGGGAATCCATACATGTGCATGTGTGATGCAATATTCATGACGAGAGCTAACCAGTACCATCTCATCAAGGATGGAAAATCGTTCATTATTAACATGCACAAAAGAAAGTTGAAACGTTCACTAGTAATTACCAACCAAGCCAAGAAATTGATTAGTTACAGGAAGAAGTAAGTTTTATTATTTTTAAGGGAAAGTCAATCTAAAGAGGAGTCAATAAGAGGCAAGGCATCCCTAGAGGGGTGTACTAAAAAACAAAAAATAAAAATGGAGGAGTTTTTATAGTCATACAAGGATGTGTTTCGAGAACCTGAATGGTTACCATCTAAGAGAGAAGTGGAGAATGAGATCGAGCTATTGCAAGACTCCCCATGCAAAATATGGGGTTGTATAGGCACACTGGTATAGAAGCAAGTGAGGTGAATAAATAGCTGCAACAGATGTTGGAATAGGGTGTCATTCAACCAAGTACATCATCATGTAGGTCACACATCATCATTGTGCCAAAGAAGGATGGGATTTGGTGGATGTGTATATATTACAAGGCGTTGAATAAAATCACGCTCAAGAATAAATACCCCCTGTCAAGGATAGACATTCTTCTAGATCAATTGCAGAAAGAAAAGTATTTCACTAAGCTAGAATTGAATTCTTGATATCACTAGGTTAGAGTCAAAGAAGAAGATACATGGAAGACCACCTTCGAAACTAGGCAAAGTTTGTATGAGTGGTTAGTTATTCCATTTCTCCTATGTAATGCACTAGCTATGTTTATGTGATTAATGAATGATATCCTATGTCATTTTATAGATTCATTGGTTATTGTCTATCTTGATGATATACCAGTGTATAGTTCTACTTGAGAGGAAAATATTTCACATTTATCACAGGTGCTAGAAACATTGAAGAAGCACCAACTACTAGAAAATCTCAAAATTTGTGAGTTTGCACAACAGTGTTCGTTGTATCTGGGGTATATGATCAGTGGAGGAGATTTGAATATAGATCTTCCAAGATGTAGGCCATCAAGAAATGGTTAGTGACTATTAATGTTTATGAGGTCAGGAGTTTTAGTGGAAAGCACTCTACTTGAGGAAATTCATGGCCTCATTTTTAGCACTAGCAGCACCGTTCCATGCCATATTAGTAAGTGGCAAGAGTTTCAAGTGAGGAAATGGTTAGAAGAAAGCTTTCAAGGAGCTAATTAAGAATATCATTCAAGCACCAATTCTAACCTTACCAAATTTGCATCGATACGTTCAAGTGGGGAAAAATGGGAGTGGGTATGTTATGGGAGTTGTCTTGATGCAAGGAGGAAGGCTTATTTGCTACCATTCTGAATTATTTCATGGACAGTTCTTAAATACCCTACCAATGATAAGGACCTCTATGCCATGCTACAAGCTGTGAAGAAGTGGAAGCACTCTCTGGTGGGAAATGAGACAGTGATCCACATATATCACCAATTTTTATAGTATTTGCAAGCCCAAAGTAAGGTATAGCAGACAAGGCATTACAAGTGGATAGGGGTTTTATAGCAGTTTCGCTTGGTGATCAATTATAAGAGGGGAAGTACAATGATTTGCTCGATATGCTTTCAAGGCCACCCACATCAAATATTATAGCTTTGGGGACTCTTATGCACATGGATCCATTCACCCATGATGCATACATAGAAGCATATTGAGAAGATGAGGACTTCAAAGAGGTGTATCAGTAGTTGTAGAGTCAAATTCATGTGCGCAATGGCGACAACACCATTGACTACAATCTCCAAGGTTGGTTACTCTATAGACTAGATAAGCTAGTTATTCCTAAAGGTGAGTGTTTCCAGTTGATTAGAGAGGCTCGCACCTCCAAGGTTGCAGGGAACTTTGGTGTAGGGGAAACCATGGCTAACTTGCATAGGTATATGTATTGGCCCAATATGCAAGAGCAAACAACTAGGTTCATAAGAGGATGCATTCTTTGTTGTACTAGCAAGCCTAGAAACAAGAAAAAATGTCTTTATCATGCCTTACTTGTACCTACACATCCTTGGGAAATAATTTCCATGGACTTTGCGGGATATTTACTAACAACCAAGAAGGGACATGACTACCTGTTCATGGTAGTTGACAGGTTCATCAAGATGTGTGTTCTAATGCCCTATAGAAAGACCATCAGTAGACAAGAAGCAACAAACTTGTTCTTTGGATAGGTTTGGGTGCACTTTGGGATACGAAGGAGCATCATTTCAAACAAGGACAAAATATTTCTCAGTGCATTTTAGACTACATTGTGGGAGAGGATGGACAAAGTTTTGAAGAGAACTACAACATTCCATCCACAGAAAGATGGGTAGACATAAGTAGTCAACATGAATTTGGTGCAACTTCTGAGGTTATACAACGAGAAGCATCTGAAGACTTGGGATGAAAATGTGGTATATATACAAAAACCTTATAATAGAGTAGTCCACACTTCTACGGTAAAGTCCCCATTTTAGACTTGTTTCAGTTATTTTCGACCTTCACCTTGGGATATTGTATAAGGGAATAAAGGTCGAGTGAAGAAAGATCTTGAATCAGATGCTTGGAGGGTTGAAAGTTTTATAAAGATAATTAGGAAGATCCATCTAGTGGTACAATAAACACTTTAGAAGTCACAAGAGAAGTATAAGGTTAGGGATGATTAGCACAAAACCAAGAAATCATTCAAGGTGGGAGATAGAGTATAGCTACAGTTTAACAAGGGGAGGTTGTGGGGGTCTGGTAACAAAATCAAGGCTCTAAGGTATGTTCCCTTTGAGATACTAGAAAAGGTGAGTGATAATGCCTATCAACTCATTTTACTACCATATATGTGCATTTACTCAATCACGAATGTAGATAATTTGAAACTCTATGAGCCTTCCATGCTACATCATGAAGAGAAACATATTCTACCTTCTATGGAGGATTTGGTACCAGACGCTCAGGCTGAGTTGACAGAAGATATTGATTTGCAGAAGAGGTCCAAGACTACGAGACATGGGTAGCATGACCTTTAGAAGATTGGGTTGGAGGGACAACTTCTAGGCAAAGCTAAATGGTACACCAGAGAGAAGGTGGAGGAAAATTTTCCTCACCTCATTTAGTAAAAGAGTCTGGGGACCAAAATCCTCCAAAAATGGGGAGGTGTGATACGAATTTGATCATTATATTATTTTTTCATCCATATTAATGCATTTTTAGTGGGAAATGTGGAGGAATTGGTTCACGAGATCATTTTTACAGGCAAGACCTAGTTTGGTGAAGAGGGGCCCAAAACCTTCAAGGGGCATTTTGAGGCATCAAACAATGTTTTTTGGACGTAATTTTTTATGCTATAATGTAGCATAAAAAATGATGGAAGAAGCATGAAAATCAGAGTTTGTATGCAAACGTTATGCCACTCAAAAGTTGACCTTTCTATTTTCACACCTATAGTTCAAAAGGATGCCACGTTAGCCCCCAATATTTATGGAAAAGGAGCTATCCATGTGTTTGTGATGTAAAAGATACTATAAGATTCTATATTGTAACTCTTGTTAAGAGTTGATGTAGTCAAAATTAAACACTAGTAGGCGATCACGTTATACTACAGCAAGGCCACTAGGAGGAAGAGTCATTCCATTCTTTTGAGAGAATTTTATTCCATAGTTGAGAAAAGATAGCCAGGAGAGATAGGAGGTAGAGCACATAGAGAATATATGTTCATTGTAGCTACCCACGTGCCACATGCATTACTTCTTTGTACCTGAAGCCATATTTCCAGATAGAGAAAGAGAGCGAAGCGACCTCACCTTCTAGCTGGGTTTTCTCCCAAAGGGATTTCCTAGAGATAATTTGTGTGTGTGTGTGTTTATTTTGTAATTCTCTAATTTTTTGCATAATTTTAATTCACATGCATGCCATAACTACAATTAAATCCACATATTTTAAGGTTTCATAAACTGTAATACTGTAGAATTTTTAGAGTTTTAATATAATATTATTAGATATCTTGTGACGAACTGTCCAGTGGAATATCCATAGTAGTGTGCAGATCATTTGGTATCAGAGAAGGTTTATTTGGTTACTTTCTGGATATTTGCAACGATCTAGATATTCAGGGCTGAAAATCATAAAACCCTAATCATGGATGACAAATTTGTAAATGAACCTCGTGATCCTCCAGAGTTGAGATTTTCATGGCTCAAACCACAAGTCATGAATATAAATTACAATGTAAATCTCCTCATGGTGGCCCTAAGAAATAAGTTGGTTATATTTGGATAATATGGGGGTTTGAATGCAAAGGAAAAATCAATCCTTATTGAAAATGGAAGAAAAAATCAATATCAAGGTGTGCCATGGTGAGATCGACACCCTGAAGCTAAACCACTTGTTGCAACAACTAGAAGTTTATTTTAACATCCATCAGATTGAGGAAGGGAAAAATATCTCATTGACACGGTTGAAATTAGAGGGCCATGCACTAACTTGGTGGGAGAGGCACAATGAAACCCTGAGGTTGCAGGTAGAAACCCTAGTGACTATGTGGGAGGATTTAAAAACCCCCTTTAAGTCACATTTTTATCTCATTGGGTATGTGCAGGATTAGTCGATCTAGTGGAATTACTTTACGAAAAATTCATGCAAAAGTATGCAGGAGTACACCACGTAATTCGGAAAGATGGATATAATGTTAGGTGTTGGCATTATGGCTAAAGTGTTGTACTTGATGGCAACACCCATGGCATGGCTCTCAATATGATGAGAATTAAAAAGTTTATTTCATGTGGAGAAAAGTTCACTGAATTTTATGCAGAGAAAAGTTTATTTCATGTGGAAAACTTACCTTTGGTCCATGGTAGTTAATCCTTGGAATTTGAACCTATAGAGAAAAGTTTATTTCATGTGGAAAACTTACCTTTGGTCCATGGTAGTTAATCCTTGGAATTTGAACCTATGGAGAAAAGTTTATTTCATGTGGGAAAACTTACCTTTGGTCCATGGTAGTTAGTCCTTGGAATTTGAACCTATGGTTTTTTGGACCATGGCATCTCGACAGACGTGTTGATCCCTAGTATTGAGTTGATGGTATTGGTTTGTTATGGTTTTGGCCCATGGTATTGTTTTATTTTATTATTATTATTGAGCCCCATGATCCATGATTTGAGGAAGAGCTTGGCTATATAAAGCAAAGGAGATCATTTGGCTTAGGCATGCTTTTGGGTTGAATATCCTAAGATCTGATATATTGGGTTATTGTTTCAAAAGCTCGATCTATATGAAAGTGAAGTGGAAAGCGAATCTGTGAAGGGTGATCTCTCGAGCGTTGCAGCTGCGGAAGTGCAGGAGGCACCGCAGGAGGCGCAGGAAGTCGCCGCAGGAAGTCGCCACAGGAGTCGCCGCAGGAGTCGCCGCAGGAGGCGCAGGAAGTTGCCAGGAGTCACCGCAGGAGGCGCAGGAAGTCGCCGCAGGAGTCACTGCAGGAGTCGCCACAGGAAGTCGCCGCAGGAGTCGCCGCAGGAGGCGCAGGAAGTCGCCGCAGGAGTCGCCGCAGGAGGCACCGCAGGAGTCGCCGCAGGAAGTCACCGCAGGAGTCACCGCAGGAGGCGC
>APFE031668304.1:0-15113 GCA_000404065.3 Pinus taeda
AAAGTTCCATGATCGTACAAAGCACATCAATACTAAATATCATCTGATCTGACATCATGTTGAGGCCAAAACAATCCATCTCCGTCATTGTTCCACAAATGAGCAAATTGAAGACATCTTCACCAAAGCGCTTGGAAGAGAAAAGCTTGAAAGATTCAGAACGATGCTTGGACTCACCAACATCCCTTCAGATTAAGGGGGGGAATGTTGACACCTAATCCTCTACGATTGGGTGAATTTGGAATGTGAACAGTCGTCAAAAAGATGAACTGAGCAGTCACATTCTTGTATATAAAAATAGCTACCTAATGAAATAAAAAAATCATTTTTTTCTGCCAAATCTGGAGTTACTCCTGGCCTGACAGAAAACCTCGTGTTCTCTGATCATTTAAATTAATGAATGATCCCATCAAGCATAACCCTATGGTTGACGATCCCACCTAAACTTCCAATTGACATTCTTAAGTTTGATAGTAAACTTGGAAAAGACCCTGAAACTCACATTAACACTTACCACCTATGGTTCTCGTCCAACTCTTTCACAAGTGATAGTATCAGGTTAAGTGTTTTCCAGTGAACCCTTATTGGCATTGCTGCCAATTGGTCAATTTATCTGGAAAATTCCACTAATGATAACGTTATGTCTTTAGCACAGGCCTTTTTTAACCATTACCAATAGCATATCAGGTACAAAACTGGAATCAATATGCTCACTAACTTCCGCCAAGATACCTTCACCCACATTTCGGATCACACACATGAGTGGAGTTAGAGACAAAGCCTATTCAAGACTACGTTTCCTGACGAGCTAGTCCATGAGTGGAGTTAGAGACAAAGCCTATTGAGGACTAAGTTTCCTGACGAGCTAGTCCATGAGTGGTTTACCAAGTCTCTATTTTCCTATGATTACTAAATATGTGGCAAAGGTCGGAGCCCAAATCGAGGAAAAGAACATCTTGCATGCCCTCTAATTGGACTTGATCTATTCTCAAGCAAGTACTCTATATGAAATGCTCCTTGGTCATCAAATGATGTATTAAAAATAACACCCAATTCCCACACAGATAATGTGTTAGGGTGTGAATCCTCAAGAAACATAGGCTAGTTAGCCACTCAAATAGGCCAATTGAAAATATCTTCTAATGCCCCAGCTACTAAGCCTAGCACTCAAACTTCTAGTGCTCCTCTTCTAACCTTTGAGGTGAATACTATGCAATCAAAACCTTCAAAAGCTCCTCAATAACCTAGACAAAAAAAAAGAATAAAAACAATTCCAATAAAATTTTGAACGCTGAATGAGGAGCACTTGGGAGTGATATGAAAGAGAAAAACAAAAAGAATCGTCTTCCTTGCAAGGTTTTCTAGGAGGGATATCTTATTCATGAAACTCCTCAGATGGATGAGATTCACCATTATTTGTCACAATAAAACACTGCTCGTCAACCTACTATTTTGACAAATCCATTTCCATCCCAATGAAAACATATGTTTGTGAACCCCCCACCTCCTCAATAAGGGGGGAATGGGAGAAATTACTCTAATAATTCCTTGTCATCCACATAACATATCTTTATGGTGGAATAATGAATCCATAAGTAACAACTGAAACTCACACACACATAGAACATAATTTGCATACATCATCATAAAAAAAAAAAAAATATCGTATAGTGCCAAAATTGGGGTAGTAAAACTAGGACATGGGTTTTATTATTGATGTATCACTATTGAAGAGACTAATATTTCCTTTAAAAAGTTGGGGGGAAAGTGGGGAAAGGAGGTAGGAAGGAAAGAGAAGGGCCTGACACACTTAGAGAGTAACTTGAATTGTATTGGGAGGGTACTATTTATCAAATTTTTTTTTTTGTTGTTGTGGGGTGTGGGGGGGGTGGGGAGAAGCGATTTACTAAAGAAAATTTACTATAAAATTACGAAAATGAAAAGAGAAAGGGGGGTTGTTAGTGCTTGCACAACTTGCACAAAAAAACCATACTATATTGAGATTTATATGTTCCCACTAGAATTAAAATTATGATCATAATATGTTGTTATTAGAATTTGAAACATAGTATCTCATTATAAGGTTTATAATTCCTAATAAATATTAGAAATTGAGTAATTTTAAGATAATAAAAATTTTATTTATTTTATTTATTTTTTTACAAAATGTATTTTATATTTATTTATTTCATTTTTTTAATCTTATATTTAAAATTAGTATTCTTATTTTTTGAATAATATTTTGAATATAAATTTATCAAAATGTTATCAACGTCACCTCGATGGGGGTGGCCAAATCGAGGATAGTGGAGGTTGAGCCTGACCTCCCCGTATACTTCCATGCGCATGACATATATGGTGTATGCATGGTAGGGTACACCACAGTTGATCCATGTGAACCCAACTAACTGTGCTTGTGTGCATTTAAACAGAGGTCAATGGGAAATGGGCAGTCTACACAATTCAATGGGAATTTTTATGATACTCTGGCGATGGAATTTTGGAGCAGGCGACCCAGAGTGATGCCATGATGATAAGTTTTGGACGGGGGATAAGGAGACTTGTTGCTCTTTGGATGATGTCATTGGTGGTTTCTTGCTACAAGAGGGAGCCATTTGTCATATATTCTTGTATATCTTTTGGCTTTCTCTATGGCTCCCTGTTGATCAGGCGAGCCTCCATAAGCCAACCCACCGAAGGCCTTCCTTTGTTGTCTTGATTGAATCATGGTCTATTGCTGGGTACATTATTATTGGTGTTAGAGGCGCTGCATGGAAATTCGAAAGGGATTTGGGGAAATTATTACCCCAATTCCTCTGATTGTTCTAGGCCTGTGGTGTCAGGTGGATATTCAACTTAAGGGTGCAACAATGCATAGTCTTGGACAGGATAGAACACTCAAGCACCTTAGCTTAGGAAGGTGTTCCTTATGGAGGTTGAATCGAGGCAAGGCGACCAGTACAAAGTAAGAATAGGGTCTGGAGGAAAAGGTTATCGAGCTCAGGGGGTAAATTTTATCTCTGATGTGGACATGTTGGAGGTGTTGTGGTGGTGTTGGTGTTGAAGTGTTGCAGTGGTGTTGGTGTTACAATTTTGCTGGTGTTGGACGTGTTGGGGTGTTTCAGTGGTGAGGTTGTGTTGTGGTGTTGTTACAATGTTGCTAGTGGTGTGATGGTGCTAGTGTTATGGCATTGTTGGCATTGAATGCATTATGGTGTGGTGGTGTTGTGGTGGTGAATGTGACCAAGGAGTTGGAGAGGTTTTGTGTTGTGACGTATGCATGGAACTGAGACATAGCTCATGCTTGGGTGGAGGAGGAAGGGGGGCAGCCACGGAACCCAAACCTCAACAGCGATACCAGAAGTGGGAGGTGGGGCCGAGCTCAAAGGATATCAGGAGCTTGCAAGGATCCGATTATGAACATCAACCAATGTTGAGGAAGAGGAACAATCCCTTTTGTGCCACCAAATGTTAACCACGCCATTCTGTGAAAATGCAATTGGAATCCTATGAGAGAATTCTATGGGAGAAGCATGAGGTGATCATGGAAGCCTTTGATCAAATCCAATATTTCCAGTGTCAGCTTCAGGAGAGGGTGGTGGTACTCTAGTGCGAACATATATGCATTCTGGATAAGATGGAGCAATTGGAGGCTTGGCTAGTGTTAGTGTCTCTCAGTCCTGTCAGTCAGTAGTGATAAAACATTCTCTTACAAGCTTTTTGTTAGGGTCTCAAGTCAAATTTTTATCATTTCATTAGGTTTTCAAAATAAAAATTTGGTCACTAGCTAGTGTGTCTAGGTCTATTACTGCTCCCTTCAAAATTTTTCCTGTTTCGATCATTGCCATCTCTCAGTTGGATGTGCCATCATTGAAAGATCATCACCATCATCTAATTCATATCATCATGGTCCTCATTCAGCTCAGTGTCACCATTAAGTCATTAGGGTGTCATTTCATTCATAAATCCGGCAAATGAAGTAGTAGTAATAAGGAATTTTCTCAAAATTTTTTTGTTTCAAAGTGTAATTTATTTCAAATATGATGTAATAAGTTCTAATGTTTGAAAGTTGCATTGAATGTTCCAAATATAAATAATTTTCAATATGGTGGGCCACCCCACCACTATGAAGAAATTGACTTCCACAAGCTATAAAAGACCATCACGATTCGTTTCTCTCACTCATTTCATTAACAAAGAGCTCTCACTCACCAGCAAGTACTTCCTCAGCATTTTTAGGGCCAAAGGATACTCCAAAAAGTTATTCCAAGTAGCTACATTGCATTTTCAACAGCCACGTTGCGTTTTCACTCAAAAAGCCATAAAACATGTTTTCAAGGGTTCGCAAAGGCAACTGAAGTCTTGATCAGCAGTCTACAAGTAATTTAAGGTCCCTTGATACATCCTATAAACTTTATTTCCTTTTTGTATGGTGCATCACCTCCATTTGTTCCCACACTGCGTTTTTGGCAGTTTTCATAGCTAGGACAGTATAAAAATTCCCTAGGCTAAATTCTACACTCATTTCATCCCTTTCCACTTCCCAAAGTTCCCTAACACCCTTACCTACTTCCCTAAATTTTCTTACCTTAATTTCCCTTCCCTAAACCCTTCATTCTATCCCCTCACTCACTTCCCCTGTTTTTCACACTAGGCTTTTCTCTTGCAAACTATCAACATGGAGGAAGAAAATAAATCTTATAACAAGGGAGGTCAAGTGTCAAGGTATGAACCATTCAACACCCATGAGTTGATGTCATCCTCACTGTCCAAGCAACGTTTTTATAATGTAGGGCGTTTAGGGTTTTGTGAGCAAGTTCAACAAGTCAAATCTCATGCCAACTTAACCATCTTGTTTGCCACTAACCTTAGGAGAGATAAGGTCACTGTTGCAGGGGTTAGCTTCAAAATTTAAATTGAAGCCATAGCAGTAGCCATATGGATACCAAACAGTGGGGAAATGTGGTTTAAGAGCCTAGATTTGGATGTGAAAAACTACAAACCCTTCATCAAAGGTCACTACAAAGACACCATTAAGAAAGTTTTTCCTTTTGGACATCTCTTTGACAAGTTTTCTCCATTGATGAGGGTCATTATGAAGTATTTTACATGCGAGGGTAGATTTTTGATATTGTACAAGTATCATGTCAAATTTCTCATGCATTTCATAGGGGTAAAACCACCTAACCTATCCTACTACCTCTACAAGAGCTTAGCTAAAATGGAAGAGAAGGTGCAACATAGAAAAAGTGATCATCAAACCAACCTTTTTCACCATGCCCTCATCAAATCATTGTATTGCATAAGCTTTCACAAATGAATATCACTTGGGAGACATTCATTCAGTCAAATGTCTTTTTGTCTTCTGATAGTCAGTCTCCTAGCCAAAGTACACCATCAACACCATCCAAGCATATGGAGATTGTCTCATCTAGCATAATTTCAGTCAAGAGGACACCTAGGGCTAAGGTGAATCAAACATATCACAGAGGAAGGAGGCTTGTGTTTTCTCCAAACATTGTGGAAGGGGCCAATCCTACATTAGCAGAACAAGGATCACCATCGCAACATGAGGCACCTTTGCAAGATGATGAGTTATTCCATCTTGACACTATTATAGTAGACTTGGAGGATAATGAAGAGAATAGGAAAATAGATAAGGTTATCATGGAGAAAGATGCTGAGATCAAAGAGATTAAGGACAACTTGTCTAAGGCCAATTTCATGATTTCATTCCTAGAGCAAGAGAATAAGCAATTGAAGGTAAATAAACTACTCTTGAATAACCATAAGGTTGTTGTTAGCAAAGAAGATGTAAAGGGAAAAACAATAGTTGACATAGATTATTCAAATGAGCATAAATAAAAGGTAACAAGGAAGAGGCCAAGGAATAGAGGCCTCCAAAGGGCACTTCAACAACAAAGAGAACAATCTCCACCAAAAGAGCAAATGTCTTTAGATGACCTAATTGCAGCTAAAATCAATCAAAATGGGGAGTTTTGGCTTGAAAAAGTGAATTTCCATTTGCAAAATCTCCTTAAAAGGGCCAAAAGAGACAACAAATTGCAAAGGCACATGGTTGCTCATTACTATACAAGGAATCAGGTCTCCAAAGCCAATATCAAGCAGTTGAAGGAAAAACTCAAGGAAACCCTAGTCAAGAAAAAAGAGAAGTTTAAGTTGGATTTGCTTGCTAATGCTTCCCTAATAGCATAACATACCATCTCAGGTATTCATGGAGAAACTCTAGACCAATTTTGAATAAATTTGAAGAAATTTTGGGAAACTGTGAATTTTTGGCAATTTTTGAAACAGTGACTAGGTCAAAAATGTAGCATGCCCCATGTTGCGTTTTTGATGGGGAGCTCCAATGGAAATTAAATTGCATATTTGGATTTCTTATCACTTGTACACTAGTTTTTGGGAGAAAACTTTCAGCAAGTTCTGATAGGTGAAAAAATCCAAAAAGCACAAAAAAATCACCTCTCTGCCCTCTTTTTGAAGAGCTCACATCACATAAAGCAGGAACCATGAAAACGAGTAAGAAACAAGATCCCACATCAAACATCAAATAGGGATCTATGCAGCACAATGCATAGCAAAAGAAGTACATGAACATACTGCATATACCTCACATCCAGGGACCATTTGAAGAAGTGGATGTCAAACTGCTGAAGTTTTTTGTGCCATCCATATCATGGCATCAAATCACATGAAAATGGATGCTTGCACATGAATGGTGACACCTGCATTCCACTTAAAAAAGTGGATAGAAAATAAAATGAGAAAATGAAAAATCTGAATGCACCATCAGATCTGTGGCGTCAAATAGTGCAAAATCGACTATCAAATTTCTGAATTCTAAGAAATTGAGAATCTTGGGCTCAAAGAATATTTTAGATTCCCCTTGATTCCTCAAAGATTTTTCTCCATGGGTGGAGTGAAAATATACAAATCAAAAGGCGAATCTGACCTCGCCATTGCTATCCCTATGGAAAACCATGAAAAACGACTATAAACTTGACTATGTTCCAACAAAAATAATTTTTACCTCCCTAGAGAATCTTTGGGAATCAAAGAATATTTTGCCTCCTCTATCTCAAAATCTGTGCCCACTCCTAGTTCCTCCATCTCCTCAGTGCACTGGTGAAATGAAGGTTTATATCAACTTCTAGGCGGATATTCCCATGTGGGTTGGTTGGCACATTGGTTAAGATCTCCGAATTTGGTGGAGGAGGTCGGGTGGTCAAACCACGCCTCCCCCATGTTTAAACTCTTTTATTTTTGTTTTAAAAACTGCAATCATATCTTTTGGGGGGGGGAGGGGTCAGGTCTATATTGGGTAGCCCACCCCATAAATTCCGTATCTCTGTAGTATCAATGGCAAATTAATATTTTTGTTTGTTGGGTCGTTACTATTATTCATGGGTCAACGTGGTTCATGATGTGAGGTTCGTTGGTGAGGGTGCCTAGGAAGCGGGTCAGCCGCATCGGCCAGGCGGGGTCGAGCCCCACCAACCCTCGATCTATGTGGGTGTTATGGTTTTGGGTGTGGGCTGGGACCACCAGAGGTGGCCCGTGCCCACCCCATATATATTTTGTAAACTGTGGGGTGTGGTTGGACCGACCAGATCATGGTCGTTGGTCATTTTAATTATTTTTTTTTTTTGTTATATGGTTGTTAGGGGTGGCAGGGGTGGTGGGCCGCCACCACATTCATATTATATATTTTTTTTTAAATTTTTTATATAAAAAATAGGGCCTTTTTAAAATTTGTCTAAGATAAGGGTTATTAGACAAATTAAAGAGGCAACAATTTCGCCCGCTTCGAGAGCCAGATTCCATACTCGGGACTCAGTCAATTTGTAGAATACTTAAACCTGGCCCGCAACCCAACTTTGACCAGAACTTTGACTGGCTCATTCTCCCTCATACGAGCTCATATTGATGAACCATTCACACTGCCGCAATTAGGACGGTGAGATCTACGCTCTGGTCCTGGTTCGAAAACATTCTGATCACTTTGGTTTTTAAGCTTTCATAAGCCCTCTTTGTCCTGTGTGTGTCTCTAGATCCACCTGGATCAATCCTCCCCACTGAGGAGCTTTTGGTCCTCCAAAAGCATGAAAAATAATCTGTAACCTCTATGTACCTTGTCTGCATCACAAGCATACTGAAAGGCCTCGCTTCCATCTCCTTCACCTTTGTTCTTCAGGGCCTTAAGCGATGAGCCGACACCTGCAACCGTTGCAACCTGTAGCACATTGTTTTGCAAATTACATGCTTGAATTTCATGACCAACTAATGACCTAAGCATCCCACACTTGCCACGAGTTTATAGCACATAATCGGTGGTCAAGTTTACATCGAAATGGAAAGAATACTCCAGCTACAAAAACAAGGTCAACATATCAATGTTGCTTCAACAAGTGATGGAAAACACATCATCACTACAACACATGATTTACAATCAGAAGGCCAAACACTATTTTTTGCTTTCAACAAGTGATGGAAACACAACATCATTTTCACAGTTTATCATGCAACTCAGACATCATTGTTGCTGAACAAGTGATGGAAAACACATCATCACTTTTACATTTTGAAATGCAACAAATTATTTACAAAATAATGGCCATGACATGCTAAGATATCTAGAAACCATTTTCCCTTATCAAGGTGAATACCTCATCACCCTGTGATGGTTTTGTTTGTCAAACAACTGTTTCATTTGGTTCATGCACTGACACTTTGTCTTTAAGGCGTTGCTCTGGATGGAGACTCCAACAAGTGGCTCTTTGATGGCCACTTTTGTCGCAATGACTACAATAGGTTTTCTTCCTCCAGATTTGCTTAACATGTTTCTTTTCCTTCTGTTGAGAGGGTATTTCATGCCTCACCTTTTTGTGTGCTGCCATTCTTTTCCAACACTTAGAAAATTTATGGTTATGTAATCCACAAAAGTGTAGAAATTCCCACTGTATATCAACAGATTATGCAATATACTAAAGCAAATTACAAGATCTACTTCTACAACAAACTTTGCAGAAGCTTAATCGAATATGCGCAAGATCAATTAAAACACATATAACTGAGAATGAGAAATCAAGCACACATAATAAAGAAGAAATAACCCGGGGAAAGCCTCAGCCTAAAACCCCAATCTCTGTATTATCATACAAGTGGAAAATATGTTTAGAGAACAAAAAGAATCAGCTCACAAGCTATGGTTCTTTCTCTGCAATCCCTCTGCTGCTCATGGATAGTCAAAGGCTTCTCACAAACCTTCTCCTCTACCCTCCAAGCCTCCTATCTCCTTGCACAGTTTTCCTTGGGGTCCAGTGCTACTACCTGTGTGAATTGGCCTCTTCACACACTCACTAACCTCTGATCTAATTGCGCAATCCTGAAGGAGATAATTCCTTCTGCATGGATGAGTTTCCTATATAGGAAAATTCCTCCAACTGATAGTACACTGTCCCTTCCTCTGATCTCAACTGGGTCTCTGACCGAACTGACATGCATGAGTTATTTATGAGAGAATATTCAGTTATCTAAAGTGCAGTAGTTACATGCATGCAAGCATTAACTAACTGAACTCAAAATTAATTCAACAAACTGTTTGAATTAATCTAACTGGACTTGATTCAGTTAATTGAGCCAACTAATTACAACTCATTCTTATCTCTTTAGCTGATGGATATATTCCTCAATTAATGGAGAAACTGTTGCATGTCCCCACATAGACTTCAGTTCTGATTTTCTACAACTAATTAACTCATGGTGAATTAATTAATCATTTTACAAACAACTGCTAAGATCAAATTCGAATTTTACTTCACTATTTTAGTTCAGGGACTAACTAAAATAGGAATCCATCCTGAACTGCTATTTTTAGCAATGCTATTTATAACACTTCCATTTTTCATTCCTTGCTGCTATGTCCAACACTGGTACCCGAACTGCTATTTATAACAGTGTTATTTTTAGCACTTCTATTTTTAGCATTTCTTGTTGCCATTTTCAACACTCCCTCTCAATAAGAAAGGCATTCAACGCGAACCCGATCCTGAACCTATGGAATGTTCTGCATGTAACATTTCTCCCAAGTGTGGTTGCTCCAACAACTCTAGAAACAAAAAAATTCCCAACTGACCTCTATGTTGGGATAGAAACATACTCTGATGTTGAAGCTCTATCTTCCACTGACAAGTGCTCCCTCTCTTACCTCTGAGCTACTGCAACACTCCATGCACCTTGCACCATTGCACAACTCTCTGTGCCATCCTTCACTGGTGCAACACTCCTGTGCCTCTTGCATTGTTGCAGCCTGCTATCTCTACACTGTCTTGGGATTCCTGCACTATAGCTTTCTCTACTGCTCCATCCACATCTGTCTCTACCCACTCAGCTAGTCCTACTACACCTCGTCGGGGCTCCCATAGCAAAGTCGAATCCAAAAGGTTGGGTACCTCAAGGATCCAGCCCCTATTTCAGCCTTCATGGGATGATCACTCCACATCACCCCACCTCCCACCTGGAGGTATGGCTGCATGTGATCCCATTGGCCACTTGGCTCGAAATTCCCCCCTACTAGAGTTCTCTGGATGAATGGATGCCTCCATTCGATCTCCTCTCAACTTCTCTAGTTGTGGCTGCTCCATAACCTCCTGAAGTTGCTTCACCAACTATGGCTTCCCCACAATTGTCTGAGACTTCTTCTAGTGCTGCATGTTGAGAGGTAGTGTACTCTCCCTCTCAACCACCAAGTCTCCAACAGTTGCCTTGCACCTTAAGGCTTTTCATGCATCTTGAACCTCAAGAGAATACAAATTCTTGACTCATGAACCGATCTGCTTCACCTATCTCGTGATGATGTGTCTAAAGAAAACCTTTCCCTTACTGAAGACTACATCATAGCCTTTGTCTTCCAGCATCATGATTGACACCAAGGTTTTCTTCAATCCTAGTACATACTTGACATCTTTCAAGGTAATGCAAGCTCCATGCTCCCTTTGAAAAATAGCCTTGCCTTCACCTGAGACACTATACTTTTCATCATTACCCATTGCTATGAGTATCTGGAGATCTTTCTCCTCCAAGGTACTGAACAAACTCTTGTCACCGGTCATGTGGAAAGAAGCTCCACTGTCAAGAAACCAACCACTTCCCACCATGGATGAAATCATGCATGCAAAAAGTGTGAAATCCAACTCGAACTATGAGGCCAATGCCTCACCTTTAGATCCTTCTTTGGATCCCATCTTGGATTTCTTCAGTGGACAAATTGTAGCAAAATGGCCCACCTCGTGACAACAAAAGCATTGCACTTTTTATTTTTCAAACTTCTTCCCACCATAGGAAGATCTTGATTTGGAATGATAATCCTTCTCCTTCCCTTTCTTTGCCTTACTCGCTAAGGAGCAGTTTTCTTCATCCTCCTTGGATGAAAAACTATCTCTGGTGCTTCTTCTTATCTCCTCCTACATCAGATCCGACCAAATTCATTCCCAATCTAGTAGTTTTTCTCTTCCATTAATTGAGTCTTGGTAGCTATGCCAGCTCTTAGGAAGACTGAGGAGTGCATGACTCACCATGTCATCATCGGTTGTCATGATCCCTACACTACCAAGCTCATCCCTACAAGTGGTGAGCTTGTTCATATATGTAGATATCGTGTCGCCCTTTTCACACTTGATCTTACAAAGCTTGTCTTTTAGCACCAGCTTCCTCTAATCACTGCTGTTCTGATATAGATATTTAAATGTTTTCCACATCGAAAATGGTGTCTCCTTTTGATGGAGGCTCGAGACAATGTGGTATTGAACTCCCTCCAGGGGGATTCTCCTTGCTCTAGCCACACATTTCTTCCATTCTGCTACTTAAGTAGCATCAGTCGGCTTGGGGGCTTCTTGATTAATGAAGTCCTTTAGACCATTATCCTCTAACACTGCCTCCATGAGATCCTTCTAGGCTATATAATTCGAGCTGCCATCAAGGGCATACTCAAGTCTTAAACCACTGAACACGATTGGTGAAATTGAGATGTGATAAGAACTCGATTTCTATATTAGGGAACCACAAACTTTGAACTTCTCCTTCTTGTATACTATTCTTCACCTTGATCACCTTTGCTCTGATAACATGTAGAAATTCCCACTGTAGATCAACAAATTATGCAATATACTAAAGCAAAATACAAGATCTACTTATACAACAAACTTTGCGGAAGCTTAATCGAATATGAGCAAGATCAATTAGAACACATATAACTAAGAATGAGAAATCAATCACACATAACACAGAAGAAATCACCCGAGGAAAGCCTCAACATAAAACCCCAAACTCTGTATTATCATACAAGTGGAAAATATGTTCAGATTACAAAAAGAATAAGCTCACAAGCTATCCTGCTCTCTCTGCAATCCCTCTGCTGCTCATAGCCAATCAAAGGCTTCTCACAAACCTTCTCCTATGCCCTCCAAGCCTCCTATTTCCTTGCACAATTTTCCTTGGGGTCGAGGCTGCCACCTATGTGAATTGGCCTCTTCACACACTCACTAACCTCTGATCTAACTGTGTAATCCTGAAGGAGAAAATTCCTTCTACATGGATGAGTTTCCTATATAGGAAAATTCCTCCAACTCATAGTACACTGTCCCTTCCTCTGATCTCAACTGGGTCTCTGACTGAACTGACATGCACGAGTTATTTATGAGAGAATATTTAGTTATCTGAAGTGTAGCAGTTACATGCATGCAGGCATTAACTAACTGAACTCACAATTAATTCAACAAACTGTTTGAATTAATCTAACTGGACTTGACTTAGTTAACTAAACCAACTAATTACAACTCAATATTACAACTCATCCTTATCTCCTTAACTGATGGATAAATTCCTCAATTGATGGAGAAACTGTTGCATTTCCCTACATAGACTTCATGTTTGATTTTCTACAACTAATTAACTCATGGTGAATTAATTAATTATTTTACAAACAACTGCTAAGATCAAATTCGAATTTTACTTCACTATTTTAGTTCAGGGACTAACTAAAATAGGAATCTATCCTGAACTAATATTTTTAGCAATGCTATTTATAGCACTTCCATTTTTCATTCCTTGCTGCTATGTCTAACACTGGTACCTGAACTGCCATTTATAACAATGCTATTTTTAGCACTTCTATTTTTAGCATTTCTTCTTGCCATTTTCAACAAAAAGGTGCATGTTTTTTGATGCCATGTTCTTCGTTCATCATTAACGACATGATCACAATAAAAATGAAAATGAAAATGTCGAGAGGGGTTATACCTTTCCTTGTTGTCTCTGTTGTACGTATGGCGATGAGAGCTTTCCTCAGCTCTCTCCCTGCAATGGGCACTGCATGGGATGATGGGGATGTGTTCCCATCATTCTCTTTCCTCGACGATTTTAACGATGTCTCGAAAGAATCTAACACCTTTGAGCATTCTCCTTTGGTGTATCTTGAGCCTGCAAATTGAGGTCTCTGCACAACCTCGAATGGTTGAGGTATGCATTGGTGATTAGCACCAAGTTTTTCTTCCTCCTCATGCCTTGTCCTTGTAAGGGGCCTCATGTTTTCCCCTGTAATTGGGATGTCCAAATCTCCAATAGAAATCATACTATGTGAAGATGAAACCGAAAGGAAATCAACATCTTTTACCTCCTCTGTCAATTTGGAAAGGACTGATGAGGGCCTCTCATCATCTATTGTTGTTGGTTCACTAGATATCTCAGCGCATTCCCCAACTTCCTTTCTGACACACCCAAGTCCTGCCTGATGGGGTAATTCTTCTACTTTGATGGGGTTGACAATGCCATGGACATTAATGCCCAAGCATTTTCCTTCATACCCCATTCTCTTCAACAGTTTGGAGCCAATTCATGTGGTATGATTTTAAGAAACAACAAAATCATCATCAGGACACATACATGAATTCAGAGAACTACTTTTTACCTCACATGGGTCAAGTTGCAGCTTTTCCAAGGCCTCGTCCTTTGCTTGTAGCTGTCGTAGCAAACTATGTTTCTCCTCTTTCCCTTCATGTAGATGCATCTTCAATTCAACATTCTCTATTTGAAGATTCTGGTTGTTGTGCTTCAGTTCTTCCAGGGCCTCTTCCGTGGCTCGCAACTGAAGCTGCAATCTCTCCTTTTCCTCTATCTCTTTCTGTAGAGTTTCATTCATTATTTCCACCCTTTTGGAAATTTTGATCATGGTCTCGTACATCGCTTTTCATCCTCTGTCACTGCATGTGTAGAAATTTCACCTATAGAACAAACCAATATATGCAATTTCGTAAAGCATAATACTTGTTCTACTTATACAAAACATTAAGCGGAAGCATAATCAAATTCTTGAGCAACATCAAGTAGAAACATGCATAACTGATCAAGAGAAATAATCACACATAACACAAGATATATCTAGGGGAAAGCACTAGCATAAAACCCCAACCATGTATTATCAATCAAGTGGAATCCTCTTCACAATACAAAAAGAATTAGCTCTCAAGCTATCAGTGCTCAATTAACTATGAAGATATGAAGATATGTCTCATGAACCAACCAAGCCCTGTATATAAAAGCTTTACCTGTGGTCCAATCCCTATTTCCTTTTGTAGTTTTCTTAAGAAATAATAGCAAAAGCATATGCAGTTAATTCCAAACATACCAAGTTAACTAATGGTCCAACTACACAATCCTTGAGGACAATAGTTCCTCAACCATGCAAAAACTACTTACCAGAATTAGTCAAGCATCTGATAGTACACTGTCCCACATCTGATCTCAAATGGGTCTCTCATAGAACTGACATGCAACAATTATCCATGAGTGAATTCTCAGTTATCTAAAATAATAGTTTTCACATGCATGCAAGCATTAACAAACTATATTTTATTATTTTAACAACTAGTTAAAATAATCTAACTGGACTTGACTAGTTAGAACTAAGTTAACTGATTCTCTCATTATAGAACTCATACTTATTTCCTCAGTCAGTGGAGGAAATTAAGGATAAATTCCTCAATCAGTGGGACAACTCATGTGCATGCTCACAAAGACTTCAAATTCGAATTTCCTTA